>JACCGJ010016262.1:0-16498 GCA_013407085.1 Atriophallophorus winterbourni | reverse complement strand
GCACTCAAGCTTGCTAAGGAACGATGTCGACTAGATTATAGGAAAAACGTTTTCAGCTTCAGGGTGGTCAACTTCTGGAACCACCTCCCTGAAGAACTCATCTCCTGTAGTTCCGTCTTAACTTTCAAGCAGGTTTTAGACCGTGACTGGGGTAAGTTATTCTCCGATTACATCCCATGAACACCATGCTTAGGTTGTCCTCCATTTTGCTCGCTATTCATTGTAGCAATTGTAGAGCAACTTCTTATTCTCGATTCTCCATCAGCTGACCTCTCACCGTGCTGGTGAGGAGAAACTGCCTTGTCTTTTTTCCAGCATCGATTATTGCGGTGCTGTCCTACTACTATCCACACTACAGCGCTGGAATCCGCGATTCATCAGTAGCTGCAAACAGAGAAAAAGGAACATTACCTTTTGGCAGTGCTACGTTATCGGCGCTGTGCTCCTCCAACTACTTTCTCATAGTCCTACGCCACAAGAGGTTTCCACCACAGGAGGAAAAAGGATTGACCATTTGGCAGTGGTGGGCGCTCTTCCGCAGCATTCCACCGAAAGAATTCTGGGACGCTCGATTGCTTGTTACGCCACATACTGTCATGTGCCACTGAACTGAACTGCTGAACTGAAACTTGAACTGAACGCGGGTTTTTACAAATCTGTCATTGTAACGAAGCGTCATCTTATTGTATCTTTGTATTTTGGCCCAATATTATCGTTGCTTTCATATCGCACAACACGTAGAAAAGGATGTCAAACTACTTCTACGTTCCTATTGTTAATAAGAATGATATGTTGGTTATTCTATTTTATATTATACTGATTCTCAATCCCCTTGTTTTGTCGGACTCTAACCCGCGCTCGTCGAAGTTCGTTTCCCCTTTGGCCGCCGCTAGTTGCTGCTACGCAGCCATCGCCTTCCAGCCATCCGGCTGCGCATCCAGACAAGGACCTGTGAACAATCATCCAGCGACCCAGCTGCGCATCAACCACAGGACTTGTCTACGACAATCTATTGTACCGCGTGCCTCATCCCATAAACCTTTTTATTCCACCTTTCGGAGTTCTCGCTTGGTGTGTGCTATCGCTGTGCTTGGGGTAAACTGCAACGTTACCTCAATCGCTACACATTGCTCAAATCCAATCGCGTTTATTATTGTGGGTTGAGATGTTCACTCCCACTGATAGTTTATTGGATCCATATAGCAGGAGAACAACGCACTATGGTTGTTCAAGCTGTGACTCGAAGTAATTTTTTTGAAATTCAGTTTTTTAAAATTCTTAATTAAATAATATCTTCGTATACTGTTGTTTGGAGTTCCTTCCCCACAGCATGCTTACTGGTTCTACCCATTGATATGCATAGGATGGAGAGCTCACTCAACATATATCGTATAGTGATCAAAAGCCAATAGTATATTGTGGTAAAAAATCGACAAATGTAATATGCTAACCACAGGATATTGTTGACAAAGATTCTAGAGTTCGAGTGATTAGTTGACGGCGAAACGAAGAAAGCCAGGATGTGTTATGTTGATGCGTTATAATAGTCAGTAGTCGATAGTGTATTGTTGGAAAAATCTACGAGCTTAATGGAATAACCACATGAAAGTCAACACATCGGATCCGGACCTAATTTCAACAAATCAGGAAAATCATCGAAGCGAGACGTGCTCTATATCAGTTAGGGTGAACAACGCTTTGGAAAAAGATAAATATATGGTGCCGTAACAAGATTAAAATCGGGATAAAAAGCATAATCAAGAATTGCCTATCGTGTGATCGTAATCATTTATTTGAAACAATAGAAGAACGAAATTTCTATATAGTTTTATCGGAGTTTTATGCTAATATGCAACGAAAGTTAGGCAAAAACACCACGGGTTGTCATAAATAAGTTTATCACAAAGACAAGTTAACAAATATTCATTCATACTTGTTTTGAACTGAACTGAAATCCTTTAACTAATTGCTGATTACAGCATTGTCTGTTAGTGAGTTCCACTGCTTGATGGAACAATGGAACAATGGTTTATTGCAGTAAAAAAGCGTACAAGCTTAAAATAACCGCAGGATGGTATGGTGTTTAATAAAGCAAGCAAAAGTGAAAATATGAAGCGAGTGTCATAAGAGGATAATAGAGCAATAGTTTTGTGGCGCGTAAAAGCATAGCTTAAAAAAACCACAGGGTGTTATATACAGTGCGGTGAAAATAAAACAGGGAGTATCATCTAGTACGGGGGCGGGAAGGCCATATAGCGGGCCACACTCGCTTGGAAATTGCGTCTTCCCGAATTTGCGAGGCGGTAGCAGGGGAAACGGAGGCATCGTGGTTGCGTTGGACCTGTAAACAAGTGAAACAGAAAGTTAAATGGAGTACGTGCTAGGCATCAAGGGATTTTGTAATGGAGTTCTTGAGGAAGGAGTCGATTTTGTGTTTAAACACGGTTAAGGAAGGAGCCGATACCACATCCTCTGGTAATTTGTTCCAAAGAGCACAAACACGCACAGAGAAAAAGTACTTTCGGCAGTTGATACGGGACTGTTTCAAGCAAAGTCTGTGGGAGTGACCGCGCAAATGCATTGTCTCGGTATTGCGGGAGAATAGGGAAAAGCACGGGTGGGTTGGTGAGGACATGATCTGATAGAGATAGATAAGATCACCACGGGTCCGGCGATACTGCACAGAAAACATTTTCAATATTTCCAATCGTTGGGGATATGGAATGAAGAACAATCCTCTGACAAGTTTCGTCGCACGCCGTTGAGGTGCCTCCAACAACTTTTGGTCTTTGATCAACCACGGGCTCCAGGCCTGGATAGCATATTCCAAATGTGGCCGAAGAAACGCTTTCAAAAGAATAGGAAAACATCGTGGCTCAAAGTGATTGAGTGCTCTGCGCAGGAGACCCAACATACTATTGGCAGTGTAGGCCATTTTTCTACAGGTGGCTGAGACGGATAACCTAGACTCAACAATGATTCCCAAGTCACGTTCAGCGTTGCTAACCTGGAGCGACTGACTACCAAGATGATAGTGTGGAGTACTGCCAGCGCGAGTAGAAAGGACACGGCATTTCGATACGTTGAAGGGGAGATTATTCGTGACTGACCATAAGTGGAGTGTGTTGAGGTCCGCTTGCAGTAGATCCATGTCAGTACGGCTGTAAATCGTTCGCCATATTTTGACATCATCTGCATACAGCAAGACAGGGGAATGAAGGGAATGTGTCAAATCGTCCACAAAGATGAGGAAAAGATTCGGTCCTAAAACAGAACCCTGCGGAACGCCACTAGGGGTAGCAAACGGGGTTGAGAGAGAGCCGTTAACACGCACACGTGCCGATCGTTCATGGAGGTAACTTTTTAACCACGACAAGAGCTTGCCGGAAATTCCCAGCGAAACAAGCTTCTGCAGAAGTATCCGGTGGTCGACCCTGTCAAAGGCCTTGGAGAAATCCAAATAAATCACATGGACTTCCCGACCTTTATCGACTGCGGTCGTCCACTGATCGCGAGCAAGCATAAGATTTGTAAGGCACGATCTACGACGGCGGAAGCCATGTTGATTATCGGATAAGAGTTGAAATGTATCAACGTGATGCCGTAATGCGTCCACAATAATAGATTCCATTATTTTGGATACCACGGACAATAGGGTGATGGGGCGATAGTTGCTGACATCGGAGCGTGAACCACCCTTGTAGATAGGAGAAATGGATCCACACCTCCACTGGACGGGAACACAACCAAGAGAAAAAAAGATGCTGAAAAAGGTCCGTCAAAGGGTAGCATAAAGAAGCAGCACATTCGCGCAGAACTCTAGGGTGAAGCGTATCAGGACCAGCAGAACTAGAAGGGCGCAGGGATATGAGCTTGCCGAAAATAGCGGCAGGTGTAAAAGTGATGTCTGAAAGTTCGAAAAGTGATGGGGTTGGGTGGAAAGGTACGGAAACCGATTTACTGGAAGGCTCAAAAATCAAGGCATAGTAAAGCCGTAGTGCTTCAGCTGCTTCACTGGCTGTCTGGGTAGGGCCCAACGGTGTTTCAAAAGTTGTAATGCCAGGTTTGACATGACGTAAACGATTGACAAAGCTAAAGAGCCGTTTTGGGTTATCAGCAAAGGCACAAGAAAGTTTGTACTGGTGTTTCAAACGATCTTCGCGGATGAGAGCCGTGGATTGGTTTCAATACATTCGATAGCGTTCCCACTGTCGATAGGAACGGGAGTGCACATAAATGGTCCATTCTCTATTCCGCTCGCTAATGAATTTTCGAGTGCGGCTACGTAATGGAGTTCTCCTGTGCTTCCGTAGTGGAACAGCTTCAGTTACAGTGCATGAAGCAGTTAGTTGTAGTAGTCGGGAGGAAAAACTCAACCATGCATCGTCAGCTGATAGGTCGGCACTGAAATGCCAGTCCTGATTCAGAATAAGAGTGTTTAACCTGTTGTAGTCGGTCCACCTCCGTGTGAACACTGAGCTATCTGCAATCTTGTCAGCCCAGTAGACTAGCTGGAAATGTAAGAATACATGATCACTGCGCCCAAGCGGTGCACGACGTTCGACACATTCAATCATCAGTTCATCGTCTGTCAAAATTAGATCCAGTAAAGATGGCGTATCATTAGAACGGAAACGGGTGGGTTCAGTGGAATGGTTGAACAATGGTGTGTGTGGAACAGATCTAGTAACTTTGCACCGAAATGACCATCTGGATAAGGACGATCGAACAAATTTGGAAGATTAAAGTCCCCCATGATGAGAACATGTGTGTGTGTCTGAAGGAGTACACGATTCAGGTAACTTAGCAATTGTTCATCGTCTTGGTTAGAATTACTCGGGGGGCGATAAATAACTACAACTATGATTGATTCAAAACTGGAAATTTGTAAAGTGCAACTTAAAGTATCAGAGGATTGCATGACAGAAGTAAAAAGTTCAGTACAGTGAATAGAGGAATTGACGTAAAGGGCTACGCCACCACCAGGCGATGGTCTATCGGATCGAAAAACGTTCATGTTCGGGATATGAATTTCATTGTCAAGATGGCGTTCATTCAACCAAGTTTCAGTTAGTGCAATAATATCATAAGGACAGGTGGAAACATGGAACGTTAGTTCATTGAGTTTGCTCAACAGACCTTGAGTGTTTGTATAAGCACATTTTAGGTATTTGCGGTGAATAAGACCAGACATTGCGTTTTGGCCGGCCAGAGTAGGGCCGGCTAAATCAAGTTTTTTTGCATAATATCAGAGGAGTTATTCGATGTAAGATCACTTATCTTTGGACTCGAATTTTCAGATAGGAGAGTAGCCAGCGTAGGGTTGTTGGAGCACATTTCGCTTAGTGTAACAGGATTTTGCGTTGCGCTGTCAGCCGTGATGGTGACTGGAGTTCGACGAGGTTGGTCTGAAAAAATTCGGACACTCGGTGGTGCTGTTCTACGAGCATAACGCCAGGCATTTAGGACAGTAGGCAGCATCTCAGAGCTCAGGAAACAAACTTTCAGCAGTCGCGGCGAATTTCCATTGTAAGTGGTTGGACGAGGGAGTCGGTATAAGGACACTGTTGTGACTGGTTCGCAATTCATATGCTGATAAAGAAAACGCCATTGGGCGTGATCGTGTTCTTTACGTTCGGTTTCATTTTCGCTGTCACATTCTGGTACTCCATGAACAATGATGGCTCTAGGAGTGTCTTGTCGTTGCACATTAGGAGGACGATTTTTTGCGCGTTCTATCCAGGGTATATCGGGATGGATACGAGAGGGCGAAGCTTCGTGTCGCAGATAATGTGCAGACAATAAAACACTCTCCATCTGATCGTTATTTTCCAAGTCGACGCGCAGCAGACGTGGTTGGTCAGAGTGAGCAGAAGATGGGTGACGTGTGAGTCTCGTTAGGCATAACGGTTTGATAACCTGGATCTTCATGGAAGTACACAAGCGTTTCCACTGAAGTAGATCATGGGCTTGTTTAGCATTGAACTGGATTCAGCAGACTCAACAACGTTGGTGCAAATAACAGAGAAATGTTTCAACGTTGACTTGATTTGTTTTGGCATACGAAGAGGACATGGTTGCTTTTTGGTCGGTGTAGTAGCAGTGAGAGTTTCTGCAATGGGTTTAGAGGTGGCATTACAAGGGAAGGGGGCAGTTGTATCTAAATTCGCAGGAGGATTTATTGGAGTGAATAAATTGAGACCTTTTTGAAGCTGAGCAAGCTCCAACAATACGCGGTTAAGTTGAGACTCGACATGACAGAGTCGGTTTTCCAGTATACTACGTGATGCGAGCTCCGTATTAGTAGTCAGAGTAAGAGAAACATTAGACACACGTGCTGGGGATGTGCGCATTGGAGTGGTTTGCGGGGTGTTTGCGAATGAGTCTGGATGGCGACGGAGACCTTCAAAATAAGGGAGACACGATGGGCAAATATACTTCAGTGGTGAATACGAGGAGGATTGTATTACAGCTACATCGAGGTGCGTTAAATTAGGAACACAAGAGAGATGCGATTTTATTCAGCAGAGTGAGCAGAGCACAATCTTAGATCGGGCGCCGACACAGCGGTGACACACAGGACAAGAAGACAACTTTGACGGAGTCGAATAACACATTCCAGGAAGGAAGCAATATATTCCAAAGTGGATAGTTTAACGAAAAACTAGAAAAAAAAAAAAAAAATGAACTGAAATCCTTTAACTAATTGCTGATTACAGCATTGTCTGGAAGTGAGTTCCACTGCTTGATGACTCGCCTCTTTAAACATGAGTTGTGAAATATGATCAAGTCTCGAACGCACTAGTTTGTATGGATGTCCTCGGGTATGCGCTTCTTTGATGTCGAAAAGGAAGCACAAACGTGTCATCGGCCCAATAAAAATCCGAAACACCATAATAAAAACGGAGGTCAATGAATTCTTTCAAAATGTTAAGTAATGAAGCAAACAAGATAAAAAATACACAGCGTTCCATGCACATGGAATCCGGATGTCAAAAAAGTGTCTGGCAGTCCAAATACTTGGTTTTTCTGCTAACTTTGGGCGATAACCACGATTTCCCGCCTGTGGGCCATTTCTAGCATACCGTGAATATCCGGTATGTAAGCATTTTTTTCTGTATAGATGGCACAGGTTTGTACCGTGTAAGCTCGTTACCATACTATGCCAGCAAGACCCACCTTGTCATCAGCAAATCATATTTGATTCGACGATACTCGAAGGGGAAGGCGTCGAGCCTCGTTCGACACTTTTCATAGCTCAACGATTTAATGCTGAGAACCATCTTTATTGCAAGGCTTTGTACTCACTCGCATGCGATGGCAGTTTGTTGAAAAACAATTGTAGAATTGAAAAACGGTATTCGTAGCAGACGATGCCAAGCACATTGACAAACCTTGTAGAACGTCTTTATGGCTGTTCTAAATCGTGCTGATCACGTTACAACCATGGATTCCAGACGGAAACGCGAGAAGCAAGAGAAATAATATGCTTCAGGTTGTTATGTCTATTTAATTGAAATAAGCATAGTAAGAAATGTTTCAGTTCTTAGGTTTGTATAAAATTATAAACTTTCGATAAGTCGGTGCCATCGTTAGATACTTGTCGCATTTAAGCAGACCCTGAATCATCTCGGGACCGCTAGAAACCAAATAGTCTATAATGTGGTTCGCTTAAGTCGTGTCAGTGACGGAATTTCACTTAAATCTGTAAAAGTCGCAAATTTTAAAAGAATACTGTAGTCCAAAATAGACGTGCGAATGACATGAAATCTGAATGTCTTGTTGATAAATGCTGCTGGTTGATCTCGGTTATTATGCTGATCTTAATTGATCAGTAGTCGATGGTATATCATGGTTGAATGCTACAAAATTAAAAAGTTAACTACTTATAATCATCCGCAGTGTTGAACCTACGTGACCTGAACAACCTTTTGAAGCGCCCATATAATAAATACAGCTATGTATGGTAAAAACAATCGTGGTGTTCCTCAACAATATCGAGGAAGAGGTGCGAACATTGGAAATGGGTAGAAGACATTACCAGGCATCTCAAAGCTGGCTAATTCTCAATAAATTTTCTATTTAGATAATGATGCTGATTACTTTGCCCGCTGATGTTGATTGGATTAGTTAATTACGTTGGCTAATAAAATTGATTGCTCAAAAATGGTGCAGCTTATTTTCGAAGTATTCTCGTCCTATCATGGTGTGATTCAGAAATATATCATGTATTTCGCGTGATAATGCGTTTCGATTTTGTATAATTGGGAAAACAAACGCTGTTTTTCATCCTTTTTGCTTTCATGCTTTTGGTTCATTCAATATACTTGACAAAACATAACTAGAAACACGGTCGTCATTCATTAATCTCATATATTTAGATCTTTTCTTAACCCACCTTCGGAATCAGTCAGTTATCATTTTTCTGCCGAAAATGCGTTTTCTCATAATATAATCTTTTGTACATTTTCATCAGTTTTAGAATAAAACAACGCGATTTCACGTGTCGTCTAAGGTGGTATACTCTTCCTCATGTAACAAAGAAAGTTTATCACTTATTTTCAGGTTACAACACACCCAGTTTTATGAGAACAGTATCTTCGATATCATTTCACAGCCATTGTTTTCCCACTGGACAATTAGCGTTTGCCACTGAATATTTATATTTTATCGAATCCTACCAGGTAATGTAGTTCTGATATAGCGAATTATTAGGAAGGTCGTTGGATAAAGGCTTGGGCGAACTCGGTCTCAATCCACTTTATCATGTTTTTTCGCCAAAAATTCTATCAATAGGCAACATTGTTCTCTGTAAAAACGGGCAAACTCAGTATGTCAACTCGCATACGATCTGAACAATATTAACAATATTAACTTACTCCATAGTTCATTAATCACCTAATCTTCTGGATATAATAGCGAAAACAAGCGAATATAGGCCATGTGATCATTTTGATGACCACTATCAGCATCAAGTATCTTCAGCAATCGACCCAAATCTGTAGGATGTTTTGCACCCAGATTGAGCACACAAAGCTTCTTCTCGAAAACTGCGCTGTCATTCTAAGAACTATGCAGCCACCAGTCCAACAAGCTACACTAGCCCTTTGTCCAGAGTTGCTATTTATCGATATAACCAATCTGTTACGCCCGTGTTCCTTGCTCATACTACACTTTACCTAGCATCCGACCTATGTTAAATGAACATGCTCTCAATATATGCAGATATTCACGACAAACGTTTTTTAGTTTTATTGTCAGCTACTTGGTGACTGACACTGCTGGGGCTTCATTATTTTCAATACAGTCTGTTCTTATAATTCATCGATTTCTCCTACCGCCATCAAAGCGTCCTTTTAACCGCATTCACCATTCAAGCTAGTAGTATTCTATGTGCGGAACTCAGCGCACTTCGTTCATAAACATCCGTTACTAATTCTAACTGGTGTCGTCAACTTTGGTTGATTAGGCGGATCTATTGATCTATCAAATTAGAATATATTATGAAAGTTCTTTAGAGTGCAATACAATTCTTAACAATATCAGCCCATGCGCAATCTGACTGTGCGGCAATTTGATTGGATCTAGGCTTGTGACTTCATACATATTACATTTGTTGCCATCAGCGCAGGGTGTTTATTTGAATGCAAATCTTGAGCTTTCACACACAAGCAGCCAGGAGTTGATGGAATTAGGGCACTGTTTACTAGCTATCCGCCTACTCCCTTTATCTCGATGCATTTTTCGCAAACAGGTATTTAGCAGTAAGGTTTTCGTTCCGCCTCGATGATCTACCAACTTTTGTTTACGGGTTTCATCTACCAGAAACAAATTGCTTCAATTCATCAGTCGCCCCCCTTACGCATTCTCCTATCGGTGAGAACAGTTAGGCCTGTCCCCTGAAAGCTACTCGTGAACGACATGCCAATTACTGGACTTGTTTGCCAAAAGCGGGGAAAGCTATTTATAGGATGCTAGGGCTGCTTCTCTCTATCACCTTTGACTACGATCACCTTGGAAACATGGCTTTGATATTCGTTTTTGTCGTTCACCCGAAATGCATATACTTATCTTAAACAGACTTCTTACATGACAGTATCTTGGCCCACGTGCAATCTGTGACTGTGCGGCACTTTACCTGGATCAAGCTTGTGCTTTCATACCATACCATACTAATCTTTACATCTAAGCGTATCTGTAGTAGACCAGATTACTACAATAATGTCCCCAAGAACGTTGGAGAGAAGGCAGGTTGACTGGAAGATTTATAGCGGTAGCCAAAACGTGTACAGAGCGATCACGATGCACGCACGAACGAAAACGGAAGTAAATTAATGTCAAGGTCAATGTTTTCGTGAGGCAAAACAAGCGGTGTTACACAGCC
The DNA here is from genome assembly GCA_013407085.1 of Atriophallophorus winterbourni. Lineage (NCBI taxonomy): Eukaryota > Metazoa > Platyhelminthes > Trematoda > Plagiorchiida > Microphallidae > Atriophallophorus > Atriophallophorus winterbourni. The sequence goes on along the minus strand of JACCGJ010016262.1, from coordinate 6,114 downwards.
CCCCTCCAAGAAGTCTGGTCAACGAAGACTTCTGATCGGGAGTTGCCAGTAGCGTGGCACAGGCGGGTGTCAGTTTACCCTGGGTAGGAACGTAGTCTCTCAGCAACCAGTCACATAGAAGTCAGCCAGGGCGCTCGGTCTGCGTGGATCGATCATCGGTGGTTCGAGAGTAGGACGTACGGTGAACCGATCAGGACTAAGCCAAGTAGCGTCTCACATGTGAGTGAACGTACTGCCGAGCCGCCTCACATGGAGTGAACAGCTGCTAGCGGGATTTTCCCGTGTGGCGTGGTCTTAGTATGAACCCAATTTGAGCAGAAGCAGGCGCATTCGTAGGCTTGACAACAAGAACCAGAAGCTTCGAAAACACAGTCCCTGCTCAGAATTTCCTGTGTCCCGAAGAAAGATGGTAAACGGCCGCGCCAGGAGAATCGGTTGGCGCGTCAATCTGGGCTGGTAAGGACCTTGTGTGACGTGACAGACGTGTTGGAACAATTGTGCTCTCGTTGGTGGTTAGGGCTACCGGGTGAGTTGGGGGGCAAGCGTAGGTGGACCAGGAAGGGTGCGCGATTCGGTGGCATCAGCAGTGGGTGGGTGCGTACCTGAGGGGAAAAAGAAAAAGAAAACTCCCTGGTGCATGGGTTTAGGGTCACGACCGAGTGATTAGAATGAGGTACGAAATAATGCACGCGTGTATGCCGATAGATATGAAAGTATTAACTATCTAAAACAAAATCTGCGAATCGAACGGGTTGCCGTTTGGCACGTTTAGTTCCTGTAGTGGCCGGCTCTGGGTTAGCAGTAGGGACAGGAGGGGTAATGACCAGTGGTGCCGGGGTTGGCGTTGGGTCATTTGGGACAACTTCCTCGTCCATGAAAGCCGGTTTGACTCTGTCGATTGAGACAGTGTCATGCTTGCCGACACGGTCAATGACGACCGTCTTGGGAGAGCGCCGAATTACTCTGAACGGTCCAGTATAAGGAGGGTGAAGAGGATGCTTCACCATGTCATTCCGGAGAAAAACATGTGGACAATCAGCCAACTCCTTTGGGACATGTGATGATTTGGCCTGAAGCCGCGGGGGTGATGGGCGAAAACGACCCATGTAATGGCGCAAGCGCGCCACGTAATCGCCGTAGGCGAAGGGTGATTGTTTGTGTGGGGCGACATACTCGCCAGGTAGAGCGATGGCGCGACCGTATGTCAATTCGGCTACGGTAGCTTGCAAAGGGGTTTTAAAGGTTGACCTCAAACCTAGGAGGACGATCGGTAGGACTTCGGTCCAGTCAATACCTCCATGCGCCATCAATGCCGCCTTGAGTTGCCTGTGCAACCTTTCGACCATCCCATTCGCCGCGGGGTGGTAAGCTGTAGTTCGGTGATGCTGGCAACCCAGAGTAGCTAGCAATTTACTGAAGGCACCATCGAAATGGGAACCTCGGTCCGTAGTGACAATACCCGGACAACCGAACTGTGCCACCCAACGCTCGAAAAAGGCATGTGCAACTGTCTCGGAAGAGCAGTTGTGAAGTGGGATGGCCTCAGGCCACCTGGTGAAACGGTCGATTATCGTGAGGATATATATGTGGCCACGTGAAGGGGGCAATGGGCCGACTAAGTCTACGTGTATGTGTGAGAAGCGCTCATCCGGTTCGACAAAAGTTCCTAATGGACTCTTGGTGTGTCGATGGATTTTCGTGAGCTGGCATTCATGACACGCTTTTGCCCAACTTCGAATATCCTTACTAGCTTTTGGCCAAATAAATCGAGCCGTTATCATTTTAACACTGGCACGAATGCCAGGGTGGGAGAGATTGTGTAATCCCTCAAAAACGCGCCGCCTGAATGCAGATGGAATCAGTGGTCGGGGTGTGGTTTGTGAAACGTCGCACAGGATATCGCCCGAGCCGTCAGGCAAGGGTAAAAGTCTAATGTCAAGGGAAGTGGAGTCCCTGAGCTGTGCTGTTTCAGTGTCAGCAGCTTGCGCTGCGGCGATTTCACCGAGGTCGATGGAGGACGGCAACTCTACTACATTTATTCGAGAGAGTGCATCCGCGACCGGGTTTTGGGCACCTGCGATATGCTGTATGTCAGTCGTGAATTGACTGACAAAATCCAGGTGCCGCGTCTCTCTAGGAGAATATCGCTCAGATGACTTGCTGAGCGAGTGGATGAGGGGCTTAAGATCAGTAAACACTGCGAACTGTCTGCCCTCCAGGAAATGGCGAAAATGTTTGATTCCGAGGTAGATAGCCAAAAGCTCTCTACCAAACGTGCTATATCGGGTCTCTGCGGGCTGGAGCCGCTTAGAGAAGAACGATATAGGGAACCATGACCCATCAACGTATTGTTGAAGTACCGCCCCCACTGCTTCGGCAGATGCGTCCGTAAATAAGGACAGCGGGGCGTCGGGCCTATAGTGGCTAAGTGATTTGATGTTTGTTATGTGGGATTTTAACAAAGTGAAAGCCGATTTGGCTTCTTCCGTAAGTAGTAATATCTTCGCACTACCACGGAGCAAATCACTTAAAGGCTGGGATATTCGTGCGCACTGTGGGATGAATCTGCGGTAAAAGTTTACCAGTCCCAGAAAACGCCGGAGCTCCTTAAACGTTGTTGGCTCTGGGAAGTTAAGGATGGCGTCCGTGTTTTCATCCAGTGGCCGAATACCCGAAGCTGAGAGTTGATGACCCAGGAAATCGATCTGAGTCTGGCCGAAACTGCACTTAGACGCATTGATCGTTATCCCATGACTGGACAAACGATCAAAAAGTGCCGTTAGATGGCGCATGTGGTCCTCCTTGGATGCGCTAGCGATCAGTACATCGTCGAGATATACGTAAGCGCAATCCAGACCTCTGCAAACCTGGTCCATAAATCGCTGAAAGGTTTGAGCGGAATTACATAAACCAAACGGCATACGGACAAATTCGTAAAGTCCGAACGGTGTGGTAACTGCCGTCTTTGGGATGTCCGCTTCCGCGACCGGTATTTGGTTATACGCTCGAACCAGGTCTACCTTGCTAAAAATGGTACACCCATGGATATTGGCAGCCAGGTCTTGAATATGCGGAATCGGGTACCTATCGGGTACCGTCGCTTTATTTAACCTGCGGTAATCACCACAGGGGCGCCAATCGTTTGGGTTTTTCTTGGGTGCCATGTGCAGAGGAGATGACCAAGGGCTACTAGATGGCCGTACAATACCTAATTGCAGCATGTGCTGGAATTCTTTGCGTGCAATCTGCAACTTCCCTGGCGGTAATCGCCTCGGTCTTCCGTATACTGGAGGACCACTGGTGGCGATGTTGTGCTCTACTGGTGTAGTAACCGCCGGTAGTGCAGTCGATGATGATTGGAATAATTTAGGATATTTCGGGAACAAAGTGGCATAGCAGGGTTCTACTTCGCCAAAATGTAGCACAGGAGAAATCATTGCATCTCTGCTCGGGGTACCAAGAGCTTTAAGACGAGTAGTCCCATCTATCAGCTGCAAGCGGCGAGAATCGACAAGAATGTCGAACGAGTGCAAGAAATCAACGCCCAGGATCGCAAATGGAACCGCAGCGATTGTAAAAATCCAGCGGAATTCACGACGTAAACCTAAATCAAGGGTCAAGGAGCGTTGACCGTAGGTTGTTATAAGAGATCCGTTAGCTGCCTTTAAGTGTTGGCTCATCGGATTGGACGTTGCGCCAGTGTCTACTGGCAATACACTGATTTCGGCACCAGTGTCTACCAGAAAACGTTGTCCTGTGGATTTATCCGTTATAAAGAAGAGACGACTTAAACTCTTCGTGCCCAAGACAGAAGTCGTCGTTGGGGGCCGGATCGAGTATTTCGCTGGCGATGTGCGATAAGCGCAAGGTTTAATGCAACGCCGCGCATTATCGCGGTACTTCCGATGGATCCAGCAGACGGGTGATCGAGTGTGACTACTCAAGCGTTGGCGGGATGGGATACGTGATCGTGACTTACTGTTGAGTGTGAGGTTTCGAACCTCATTGCGTAAAGTTGCAACCTCAGACAGTAGATCCGTATTACTGCCTTTCGCTGGAGTACCCTGTGTGCGTGATAGTCCTGCGGTTACTGTAGAAACATGGGCATCCGGATAGGGACGGATACATTCAGCGATGTTGTCCGCCATTTCCGCAAGCTCAGATACCGGAGTGCTTTTCGCAGCAACCAAGATGGGTTGCACGCACTCAGGTAAGCGCTGGAGCCATAGTTCCTTTAGTAAGGACTCGTCCATGTGCGATGACCCTAGCAGGCGGCGCATCTCCATAAGTATGGTAGATGGCTTTTTGTTGGCAATTTCTAAGTTGCCGAACAACTGCTGCAGCCTAGATCGTTCAGACGGAACCGTGCGAGAAATTACGGCTTGTTTGACGATACGGTAACGGTCACCTATGGGTGCAGTAAGGACTGCGTCGCGTACCTGTAATAACACATCCGCGGGGAGTTTCTGCGTTAATTGTGAAAACATGGCGTAGTCATCAATGATATTTTTAGAACTAAATTCAGTTTCTAAAAAATGAAACCAATACTCAGGGTCCTGTGGAAATAAAACTGGGTATTGTGATGACCGTCGAAACCAAAATAACGCGTTTAGAATCACTCATGATAAACAGGAGCAATTGATGCAAATAAAATGCACGATTAAACGAGGTAAAAAAATTTACCTGAAAACTCCGATGTGAAGCGGAAAAATTTTGACGTACCGGAAAAGATACACGAAGAATGCGTGTATGTCGGGCTCACCAATTTGTAGTAGACCAGATTACTACAATAATGTCCCCAAGAACGTTGGAGAGAAGGCAGGTTGACTGGAAGATTTATAGCGGTAGCCAAAACGTGTACAGAGCGATCACGATGCACGCACGAACGAAAACGGAAGTAAATTGATGTCAAGGTCAATGTTTTGATGAGGCAACAAGCGGTTTACATCATCCAGTGATGCTCGCGCAGTGGTATCCCATGGGGTCCCCAAAAATCCGCTTAACGGTTCTATAGAATGCGGACCAAAGTCCGCCAAGGTAGTATGATGTATTTATCATAGCACCATAACGTTTTAAATCTTTCAAGGTTGTAAGCCGTGGGCGGTTTTGGGGATGCTCCCAATTCTAAAAAATGCTCGCAATGGCCCGCGTCCTCATATAGCCTCTGACAACCAAGTCCAGCTCCTGGCCTGCACGCGTGGTCCTGTGTGAACCGGCGGAACTGCTTCTACTGACAAGAGGAAGGGCGAAGGCGGCTGACTGGCGCCTCAGAACAAGCATGCTTCGAGCAGGTGGAGCTCGTAAGTCCATGAAGGCGGTCTACCTGGGGAAAGGAAAACCCTTATCTCAAACCTCGACGGCCTTGTGTCTACATCCAATCATGGAAAAGCCTCCAGGAGTCAACTTCGAGGAAAAATTCGGAGCCGGAGTCCCGTTAGTCAGTCCGAAGTTGTTCAACTTCGCTCGCCTACTCCTGCGACGGCATCGTTTCCCAACGTACCACCTAGCTGTTCCTTTTTGGTGTCCGGTGGTGCCGTGAGAGGAGCACTTGCTGGCGATGGGCAACAGCTAGTTCTCGACTTTGACCTGCCCTGGCGTAACAATCACAACGCAACCAAGGAGAGGACAACTCCATTCCGCCTCTGCGGATAAATAACACGGGAAGCAGGCAGATACCGGTTAAACTATTGCTCGATTGGCGTATAGCTTAGCGCCTGTGCTGGCTCCCTACGGTTGGCAGAGACTTTCAGGTCTCGCTCAAGCGGCCATCCCCCAGCCAATATGGTGCCGTCTCGCCCCGGTTGCTACACTCATTGGATGCACGGGGATTATGAATCAACCGACAAGCAACTGTTTTTGTTCACACCAGCGAAACCAACTACTAAAAAACAAATGGTCATTTCGAAACTGGGAACCTGTAACGTCCTGGTCCCGGCTTCCTGATTTCATGACGCGTCTCGAATATCAGAGGCTTCAAAAATCTTCTGTGAATTACAAATGTTGACGTGGCTGCCCTGCAAGAGACGCGAATTACCAGACACTGGTCGCTAGAAGAAGAGATTACATATTCTTTTGGAGCAAGAGGTTTCGTGAGCCCTCGACTGCATTGAGTTG
>JACCGJ010016260.1:0-13050 GCA_013407085.1 Atriophallophorus winterbourni | reverse complement strand
AAAGTTAGAACTTACCGGTTAGGTATATATTTTATTGTGAAATTACGCGAAAGTAAGAAGACACAATTCCAGAAAGGAGCAAAAATTCAGACCACAGAGACGTTTTGTTGGTTTTCTTCGGCCGATGTAAGCCAGGCGTGTGCAACACAAGCACATTACGCTTTCATGCTCAACAGCGTTTCGTATGACTAAACAGTCCGATTCAGCAGGAACAATCTATCCCGCATTGCTCACAGCGATAGACATTACTCGGTCAATCAACGGCGGGTTTTGTGTTCAGTAGCCAACAGCTGTATCTGCTCTTCCACAGCGCTTGGACATGGCGCTTTATACAGTGTCTCCAAAGTGAACGGTCAAGAACAAGTTCTTCTCAACTCGCAAGCTCCAAGACGAGAGCTTTCATCTTTTTGTACCGTCCAAAGCAGACTATTGTCTAGTAATCTCGGAAACCCTGGTGATGCATTTAGGTAAGACAAAAGCCTGTCAAACGAGAAGATTCAAGATTTATGGTTGAAAAGCAAATTGCTGTACAGTACCATAGGATGTACGTATAAAAAATTAAAAAATCGTTACTTGTATGATCATATCCATGTTCTTCATGGGTGGAGCAAAAATAATCCTCAATGGCAACACAGACTGAGGGAAAAGAATCTTTGGATGGACGGTAGTTCCGTGCGTTAAAATAATATAGACATCAATAGGTAGGGGCCAACGCAGTAGTTCCCAACATAAGGTTTCGTAACCTTTGTTTAAAGATGTGCTCGTTCGCTGAGGTAACAATATCTGTCGGCAAGCTCTTCCACAAGAAGCATACACGAACAGCGAAGAAGTGACGACGACAATTCAATCGTGAGTGTGGGATTTGAAGGGTCAAAGGGTGGCTGCGTGTGGGGACAACGGAACGAAACTTGAATAGGTGTTTGAGAGGGTGGGATTTCGCGTAGATGATTCGATATGTCAGAGTGAGGTCGTGTAGGATACGTCTGCGCTCGAGGGTGCACAGTCCAAGTCTGGTCAATCGCTGCTCAAAGGGTAAATTATTCAATCTGGTAACCGTTTTGGTTGCCTTGTGATAAATTCGTTCGAGGAGCGAGATGTTTTTTTCCATCCATGGCGTCCAAGCTTGTACAGCGTAGTCAACGACAGGATGTATGTAAGTGTTTAGTAATTTCACGAGTGAGTGTGGTGGGGAACGTCCGAAAATGCGTTTCAGTAAACCTAGCAAGCTGCACGCACGCTTGTAGACGGCTTCGCACTGTAGGCTGTTCTTCAAAGTTGTGAGTTTGATTCAAGCTCACTTGAGACGTACATTCCAAGTATGTGTACAAACCAAGTTCCATACCATAACGCTGAGGATAGACAGGGACAACAATTAACGGTGGAAACCTAGAACTTTGCGCCGGGGTGTGTCGCGAAAACAAATAGACCGTAGCACTGGCTCAATGCGATTCAATATCTGTAAAAGCAGGGAATGGTTCAGCTATCTTCTGTGACGTCTCCTTGGGGCCTTGCTCTCAGTGGAGTTACAGATAGTCTGCTTACTACGATCCATAGAGAGAATAACACCGCATGAACATATCATCAGTGCGAGTAATAGGGACGCCATGGAAAGTGTCTGCAAACTGAATAACGACCAATGATTACAGCCGCGGCCGTTCTTACACAGAGTAGACCTTAGAGGGGAAACCCTGCGGGTGTAGGCAACCAAGTGGCCAGTTCAGCTACTAACCTAATGATAATATTTACTATCGTACACCCAAGTTACTTCTGTGAGATTCAAACGCGGTAAGTGATTTTTTCACGGGAGATACTTCGGCAACACAGAAGTTCTGGTCATGGAGTAAATCGGTAAAATATGGCTGTCTATACCAATTCTATTTAATCTTAAGATCAAAGACAAGCAGGTTAATATTTATGGCACTTATGTTTCCTCATCGAATGCTAAGAACGATGGTGCGAAATGCAAACTCACAGTGGGCCAAATAAATATGGTTTGCTATGGTATAAATTGAGGAACATCGAGAAGCAAGTGAACCTCATTCACGATAGACACCCCATTCTCGGTGAGGTAGGAATCCAGCGGAAAATGTGAAATTTGAACGAATTAACACACACACACAATGACTCGTAGCGTACGTGGTCTGATTATTACCCAACAGATGCTATTCACTTTCCCCACTCTGTGCTTACGAGCACAAAAGACTTATTCGCCAGACCTCGACATCAACTAATGGATGACGCTTTTCCATTATGGTCCACACTCGTACTAGTCAAACTCGTACATACACACATTCACGCAAGATATTCTTTTGCAAGTCGGTGTCGTTTCGCCAACTGTGCACAATGCGGCCCGACACAATAAGCTACTCACATCAGCATTTCCCGAAACAATACTGTTTGCATTATTATTATTGTTTCAGCTCCCCACCACCACCACCACAATCAGAACGCAGGTTTCGCAGACAGACAGCAGTGGTTGGCATAATACAACCGGTATTCGCTAAGTGGTGTGGGAGAAATACGCACGCACGCACGCATATAAACCCCGACAATCACTATCCCTCCATCACTCTCATCACCTTTCAACCACACCGCCCCACTTAAATCACTCACTCAATCCAAATTGTACCGCATTTGATACGCGCATCACTCGTGACAGCGCCGGTCGTGGGATCACAACAAACACTTGACAGTAATTGGACATGTGCTGACATTAATGGTGGAAGATAAATCCCATCACTCTCGTCGTTCTTTTATGGGAGCATGATAAAGGCAAAGCGCTTTGGATTGTGTGTGGGTAATCGGTTTCTCTTAGATAGATATTGCATGGGATTTGGGCAACGGATTGATCATGTAACTACAGATTAAGTGATTTGGCTGAAAGCAAAGCAGGGGGTGGGTGGAATAGTGTTCGCGTTTGGGAAATTCATTACTTGGTTACTAGCGAAGTAAAATGAACCAACATTATATTAATGTTAGGAGTGATGGAAGCATAATAGAGAGTTTGTTAGGAAACGATAGCACTGAATTTTGACATCTTCGAGATCAAACGGAAAGGGTTCTTGATCGCCGATTCCTAGAGAACGGCAACATGCACGGAACCAGTACAAGCTCGTTAAATTGGAACCTAATCCGGTTGATGCGATTAAGCAAAGAAGAGATTGGAGTATTCAACACTGGCAAAGTGTGGAGGCGTGCATTGTATTAGCGATGAGTACTATTCCCGTGAGTTCGGATGATTTGCAGAACAGCGCGCCACAGCAAAACGCAAAAGTAGGCAGCGCGGAAACAACTGACAACGATAATAATTCATATTACCCAAGGATTGCATGAGAACGGCGGAGAACGTCAACCGCTATCCAACGCTATGAAAATCGTCAAGGTCGTTCAAATGAGCACCACATAGTGAGGGCTTGTAGTGACAAGCGAAACAGAAATGTTGAGGTTAGTGCTGTGTCTACAAAAGTTAGGCGTGTTTTCTTATCTTGGTCATGTGTGTAATGAACACGTTTGATCAGTCGACATACTCTTTGTGTTGTGGGATTCGTGGGTGAATGCAATTAGCGTTGGAAAGGTTGACCTCAGGTTTGAATCAGGACACAAGAATGAAGTGTGTGTGAAACTCGGGAGTGATGTGGTTCATGTTGCATTAAGAGTCTTTAAAGCCTGTGCGCCACGGGTGTTAACCCTTTGTCTACAGTAACTGGATATACGTATTTTATGATGTTGACACTTGACTAGCTGTAAAAAGAGTCCTGCGAGGATCAGGTGCCAGACGCCGCCTGACAAGTGGGCTCCGATGGTCACTGAAGGTACCGACGAGAGCTACTGAGCAATCGATGGCTTGTTTAATTTCTATGGGCTAAGATTTGAGGTGGTAACTAGGGTTACCGTCAGTAGACAAAGGGTTAAAACAGGGTTAGCGGCTTAGAATCGATTGAATTGATGTAATCACTATTACCTCCAACAATACGATTGTAAGTTAACGATATTTTCCGAGCTGAAATAATTGACGGTGGACCACGTGATAAAAAGTAGAATCGTACAAACGCTAGGATAAAGAAGATGTAAATCGTCGTTCCTATGAGCGGGAAGTGTTTAATATCTGGATCGGAAGAATTATGGCGTGGGCAGAACTCATCACATTCCAGAATTCCTTAAAGCATGCCATTCAACCCCGCAACAAGTTTATTTGGAAATCAGCTACAGAGGACACGACAACAAGTCGGAAATCAACCCAATCCTCGGTCTGAGATCGGACACAAACCGGATGAAGGTGGAAGAGTCTCATCGACAAATTGATCCGGACGTAGATTCTACAATGACGATAACGAATCCCTTTCCGTATACACTTGGCAGCCACCCGCTTGAATGGAGTACATCACAAAAAGATCTCGGAATCTTGGTGTCTGGCACTTTGAAGAACAGCCTACAGTGCGAAGCCGTCTACAAGCGTGCGTGCAGCTTGCTAGGTTTAATGAAACGCATTTTCGGACGTTTCCCACCACACTCACTCGTGAAATTACTAAACACTTACATACATCCTGTCGTTGACTACGCTGTACAAGATTGGACGCCATGGATGGAAAAAAACATCTCGCTCCTCGAACGAATTTATCACAAGGCAACCAAAACGGTTACCGGATTGAATAATTTACCCTTTGAGCAGCGACTGACCAGACTTGGAATGTGCACCCTCGAGCGCAGACGTATCCTACACGACCTCACTCTGACATATCGAATCATCTACGCAAAATCCCACCCTCTCAAACACCTCTTCAAGTTTCGTTCCGTTGTCCCCACACGCAGCCACCCTTTGACCCTTCAAATCCCACACTCACGATTGAATTGTCGTCGTCACTTCTTCGCTGTTCGTGTATGCTTCTTGTGGAATAGCTTGCCGATAGATATTGTTACCTCAACGAACGAGCACATCTTTAAACAAAGGTTACGAAACCTTATGTTGAGAACTACTGCGTTGGCCCCTACCTATTGATGTCTATATTTTTTAACGCACGGAACTACCGTCCATCCAAAGATTCTTTTCCCTCAGTCTGTGTCGCCATTGAGGATTATTTTTGCTCCACCTATGAAGAACACGGATATGATCATACAAGTAACGATTTTTTTTAATTTTTTATACGTATATCCTATGGTACTGTACAGCAATTTGCTTTTTTTAACCATAAATCTTGAATCTTGAAACGAAGCAACCACGAAAACACTAATGAACTGTCACTTTTTTCACATCTTCTACGGAGCTATATTCCCATATACAATCGTTTCGAGCAGAATGCAGCGTGACTTTATCTTAACACGTTTCCTGCGAAGGGACCCACCGGTGGGTTCCTAAAGAAAAATCAGTAATACATATAAATCTATTAAAAATACATAAAGCACAACAAATAAAGAAAAACTAAAGTTTATTTCTAAATACGTGCATTGATTCCTTTTCTTATCTCAGCCAGCTGTAAGCAGCCAGAGCAACACACACACACACAACCTCTCGTGGCGATAGCACAAGGTGCACTCAAGATATAGTGAAATGAATGCATCGCAGTGAGCGGAAACCGCTGTTTCTAGTAATCGCCTGAAACGTGTTAAACAAAAAACGATTGCTCTCGAGACCCTCGCGAATAATCTGAAAACCAAACACCACATGTCCACTGGGCATAAGTTGTCATCTGAAATGAACTAACCGAACTCAAGCTACGGTCGTGTACAATTCAAAGTAGTGGAAAATTTGTATCTTATGAATCCGGGGTCGATTCTCTAGCTGTCGATGGATGATCGTGGTAAGCTGCCCACATTCCGTGGTTAAAACTATGTTCTTCATCAACGGTGAGAAAAACTAGTCGAAAATTAACAAAAACCACCACACCTCACTAATAACTCTACTCCTGGAGGATGAGTCGGCTTCGTTGATGGCATGGATAGAAACCGCCCACACACTCGACAATCAGAGGCGAAATCCGCGCGGATTCTAAGCACAGAGAGAGAATGAGACGCGTCGCCTACCGTCCATGAGTCATGAAGAGTCTTGGGAATTTGTGTACCAAGCGCCGTCCACAGCGCCACATGGCGTTTGTTCAAGTCAGCTTCTCTAGACTTTGCACAAACAAGTGCGACCTGCAAGGCAGCAATGAGTTGCTGGAAAGTGGTGCTGTGCACAAACTAACCGACTACGGGACTCTGCTTTGGATGGGTTTTCTCCACAGCCTTTCTCGCGATCAGGTATCCCGCAAGGCAGCGGAGGTTTAAAATCAGGGTTTTCCTTCCCCTAGATGAACTGCCTCTCCAGGAAAAACGAGCTCAATCTCCACGAAGCAAACTGGTTTTCAGGCTCCACTCACTCGCCCTTTCTCTTGTTGGTAGAAGCAGTTCCTCCCGGCTCGGGGAGACACTCGTGCAGGCTAGGAGCTGGACTTGGTTGTCAGAGGCTATTTGAGACGCGTGCCATATGGGAGCATTTTATAGACAGTGGGAGATTATCCACACCGCCACCCCGGCTATGCAATATTTGGAACCTAATAACAATGCACGTGAAACAAATCCATTGGGGTGAAAAATAAACTGGTCACAAAAATAAAAATCCGAAAGCCATCTTCACAGTCAATCGAGCAACACGTTCAGCTGCGTCATATTTATGTCGCTCCCCAAAACGTGATTGGACGGTTGTTTGACTAGAGGCGTAGGAGCCTTAACCCAGTAAATCTGTGCTCAATCTTCTAGAGGTTGCGTAGATTTTTCAGATCCCACGAAATCGATTGGTGACACCATACAGGCTGCTGAAAACCTGTCTATAACCAAACTTGTCAACTCCAAAGAGAAGAAGACGAAATCGGCTTTATTCATGTAAAAGAGTATTTAGCAGTTACAATAATTTCACCAAAAGATTAATAAAAAAACTCGACGAACAGGTACTGATATCAAGTTACAATTTGTCGACTGAACCATGTTTCTTGTCCGTCTTCATTGGTAATTTCCACATGTGATCCAGTTTATTAGCAAATGCGGTATGGCATATGGTATGAAAGCACAAGCCTGATCCAGGCAAAGTGCCGCACAGTCAGAGACTGCACGTGGGCTGAGATACTGTCAGATTACCCAGGCCTAGACGAAAAGTTTCACAACAATTCCTAGTAGCTCGTAATTCGTTCAAAATTGCGCGTTTAAAATTGGCCTAAGTCGGTACGAAAAAAGTGGAAAAAACGTGTGAAGGAATTAAACTTTAAAGATTCCGCAAACATAAGTATCCGAGGCAAATAATAGATCGAACCTTCACCGCAAATAGAACGAAGACGATGAGACGGAAGCTCAACCCGAAATAAGAGCCGATTCGAACAGACACCGGAAAACAGTCAACGAGGTTTGAGGAAAGATCAAATATTCAGGATCATCATCATCATCACGGTCAACATTACACCCTCTAGCATGTACCGAATGCTTAACTGCCACAAAACCATGAAAAAGTAAAATCCTAAATGATGGCGATGGGTGGGACTTAAATAGCTACAGGTTCCATAGAATGAATGAATGAAAGCACAAGCCTGATCCAGGCGAAGTGCCGTGCAGTCACAGATTACATGTGGGCTAAGATACTGTCAGGTTCTATAGAAAAGTAAGCACAAACAAACTGGGATGAAGAGCCTACATCTCAAATGGAACATACATTCAAACAAGTTTCGTGAACGAGTAGAGCGACATCAGCATGGCAGCTTCCTTGTGGCTTTTACTGTCATGCATCATAAAAAGGTTTTCTCGTCACTCTGCTTGACAACATACAAGGTTAAGCAAACACTCCAAGAAGATGCTTAGTGCAAGACCGCCATTAAACACGGTTTCGGGACATATCCTAGCCATTGTGATGTCTGATCGCACGAATGTGCAATCGTCCTGTGCAGCTAACACCGTGCTAAATGGTGAGATGATGCTAAAACAGGATGGAGTCTCACTACCATTTCTATTTTCTTTCTTATATCTGTCTAGGTCTGGGCAACCTGACAGTACCTTAGCCCACGTGCAGTCTCTGACTGTACGGCACTTTGCCTGGATCAGGCTTGCGCTTTCATACATACATACATATTGATCGCGAGGACATTAACCTGGAAGACGCGCTGAGCAGACTTGGGAAAGGTTACTAGTAAGGGTTTTTTTTAGCTGGCTATGTCACGTAACGGTTTGGCCACCACAAGATTTACGCCAATCAGGATTTGGCGTCACAAAATGAATCCGTTTCGGAATTCAGTGACCCAGCATCCATAAAACGTGACCCAACCAGCTTAACCTAGGCAGGTTGACCTGCTTCTCTATATCAACATTACTACAGCAGAGCTTATTTTGGAGAGCATCATTGCGCACGCTAACTCCTAGAATATTGCGGAGACATCGGTTGTCAAATACTTGGAGGCGCTGAATGTGTTCTTTACGTATGGTCCAGGTTTCGCACCCAAACTGTCGCTTTATAGATTCTACCCTTCAGTAACAGAGACCTAGGTTGCGGAATGCTACGGTCGGTTTAGAAATGCGTGCCGAGACCTCGTCATCTAACGATGCAGAATTATTGATACAACTACCGAGATACGTAAAAAGATCTACAATTTCAAGCGCCTGATTGTCAAGTAATAAAATACTGTTCGATGTCCTGCAGCAGAACACTACACTTTGAGGGTGCAAAACGCATTCCAAATGCGGGTACAATACTAGCTAGCTTGTTCAGTATCGCCTATGCATCTGTGTACCAGTCGAAGAGCAGAACAATATCATCAGCATAGTCGAAGTCGATCAGCTTGCCACCTAGCATTACGTTAACTTTGAATTGAAACGGATAAATCAGGCATCCTTGTCGGACGCCACTTGTGGTGGGGAATTCGAGTGAAAGGTCGTTGTAATCCCTAACGCATCCGGATGCATGAGCATAAAGTGCACGCAATGATGATCTTCGTGTCTCGCATCTCCTGTGGGACACACTCCATCTGCCAGCACTGAAGTATCAAATGGCGAAGAGGCTGCAATAATGCTGTTCTACACAATTCGATGAGCTCAGGTGGAATTTCGTCGTCACCTGGGGCTTTCCCATTGGCTAAGTGGTCGATTGGTGTATTGAGCTCAACAAGAGTAGGGGGAGTATATAGATGTTCAAGAGTTGGCACCGCTCAACATTTTCAAGTGCAAGCATTAAAACCGTATTCTCCCTAGAGTAGAGAGAGGAAAAGTGCTCTGCCCATCTTTCCATCTGTTGAATTTTGTCGACAATTGGGTAACAAGATACAGACTTAATGAGAGAAGCTTTAAGTTTGTTGGGACCAATGGCTATCTTTATCCTATCCTACGTTCGGTTAAAATTTCCAGCATCTGTAGCTTTTGGATACTGAGGCTAATTTCCTTCCAATAGTCATTTGCACATCCTCTTGCAGTCTGATAGACCATATTTCCAGCTGCTCTTAGAAATCGTAAGTTTTCATTTATTGGCATACCTTTGAACTTCAAGAATTGTGACCATTTCTTGACCAAAACAGCAGTCACCTCAGAAGATTTTGCTGAAATTTAGCAAATTTAACTATTCAAAAATGTTCTCATGTAATTTAAGGTAGGGAAATGGATGTGAGAATGCGTGTACATCAACCAAGCGATGTAATTTGCCGTTCCGCATGGCGATCCATCCATATGGCGACAGCGTCATCTTGAGCGTAACGGCATTAGTGATTAGCAAATATTAATTAGTTTCGTATACCAACTGACGTATTGGGGAGCGCTGAAATATGAGAAAGGGATCGTGGTGGGGAATTAGTAAAACTTCCGATATACTCAATCGGACTAACGGTTTGCACATCGAAATCAAACAAAGCATTTATACAGACTACTTACAAATAACCAAATTTTAAACAATTAAATAAATGATTAATGGTTAGCAAATTATTCTTTTGAAAGGTTAGCACATACACCACTACAAATGAATATTTATTCTGTTTGGCAATAGATTTCCCCTCAAATGACTTTGAAACTCCAAAGATAACGATATATCAAAGAGGTCTAATTTCACATTCCGGTGATAATACTAGGTTTCCCAGGCCCGGGTAGATATATAGGGTATGGTATGGTATGAAAGCACAAGCCTGATCCAGGCAAAGTGCCGCACAGTCAGAGACTGCACGTGGGCTAAGATACTGTCAGGTTGCCCAGGCCTAGACAGATATGAGGGGGGGATAGAAATAGAAATGGTAGTGAGACTCCAGCGTGTTTCAGCATGCAGCTCAATACCGTTGGCTAATCAATTTAGCACGATGTTAGCCGTACAGCACAGAAATGCTGAAGGGAAGGGACAATGGGTGTTAGACACTGGCATACACCCTAATTCTTGCTAATCACTTATCGCCGGTTATCGTAAAAGAACGGCGGACAAGATGAAACATATTTTGACATTCGTGAAAATCTTACTAACATTCCACATGTACATTTACTGTGAATCAGAGAAGTTTAGCGAAAGTGATAAAGCATAATGTGGTATAGTTGAAACATTCATCTCCACATGGATTGAAAAGGAGATAGATCAGCAAAAAGATCTGTAATCGACAGAAAACTATGTACATCACAATTGGGTCAAAGTTATATGATGAAGAAATAGTACACCCATAATATGGTACCGGCGACACCCAAAGAGCACCTGTAAGTAAAATATATTAGCGAAAATTATATTTCAACCGTTTTTGAAATACACGGCTCAATAAATGGAACGAGAAAAAGTATATTTAAGAACTCAATGTTGTCTCAAACTACAGAAAATCGGTTATGTGATGATTACGTCAACATGATGCGTGGTTTCAAGAAACTCGCCTCACAAATTTTCGACAGACACGAGTTGTTGAAAAACATAGGAAAGCAACAAAAAATACGAAGCACGGGAAACACAGCACACCCGATCGAAATCACTTCAATTGCCGCGAAAACCTCCGAGTTCATAGCTTATTCTTGACTAAGACCTCTTTCGTCAGTGGATATTGAAAATGGCAACATTTGTTGCTGGCCTCCTTCGGTCGATATGAACCATGAATGTATATCAGAAGCGCACGCCGGTTTCATGCTCTACAGCATTCCAGATGATTAGACAGTCCGATTCGAGAGGAACAATCTCTCCCGCAGCGCTCACAGCAATAGCCAGTACTAGGTCTGGTCCAGGCAAAGTGCCGCACAGTCATAGACTGTTCGCGGGCTGAGATACTGCCAGGTAGCCCAGGCCTAGACAGATATGAGAAAGGAAAGGAAAGCTCACTACCGTTGGCCAATCAATTTAACACGATGTTAGCCATACAGCACAGAAATGCTGCACAATTGCACATTCGCGATAGGCAGTACTCGGTCGATCGGCGGCAGTCGTACACTGACGGCGTGAAGTGAATTCACAAACAAAAGCAGGGAATTCGAATACACTGAGGTTTAAGTGATTGGCCAACGGTCGTGAGCTGCATGCTTAAATACGCTGTAGTCTCACTACCATTTCTATTTTCATCTGTCTCGGCCTTGAGCCAGCCTGACAGTGTCTTAGCCCACGTACAGTCTCTGACTGTGCGTCACTTTGCCTGGATCAGGCTTGTGCGATTTCATACTACCATACCATACATACCTGCATACACAGCACGATCGTTCAGCACCGTGGCCGGGGTGGCTTCGTGGATAAGATGTTCAACTTTCATCCTGACGATCAACCATCAAATTAAACCGGGCCGCACATTTTCGGAAACGTGCTTAAAT
The DNA here is from genome assembly GCA_013407085.1 of Atriophallophorus winterbourni. Classification (NCBI taxonomy): domain Eukaryota; kingdom Metazoa; phylum Platyhelminthes; class Trematoda; order Plagiorchiida; family Microphallidae; genus Atriophallophorus; species Atriophallophorus winterbourni. The sequence goes on along the minus strand of JACCGJ010016260.1, from coordinate 1,302 downwards.
GAATTCTCCCTTCATAGCTAGGGGCAAAATGGGTGACAAAATGTTGTTCGCTTCCTTCGATCGACTTCGATGTACACGGCAGGTATTATTATAATTATTTTGTGCGACTGTCTCCTCCTGGAGGATGAGTCGGCTTCAATGAACATTCTTGGAAATTTGGGTACAAAGCGGCGTCCCCAGCACCACTCGGCGTATGTTCGAGTCAGCTTCTCTGGCCTTTGCACAACCAAGCGCGACCTGCAAGGCAGCAGGGAGTTGCCAGAAAGAGGTCTACGAGACTCTGCTCCATATTTTTACTCAGCGTTTTCTCCCGAAGCCTTTCCCGCCAGTCAGCGGAGGTTTAAAACTAGGGTTTTCCTTCCCTTAGATGAAATGCCCTCCAGGGCTAGTGAGCTACATCTGCCCGAAGAAAACTGGTTTCCAGTCACTCACCCTCGCCCCTTCTCCTGCTGTTAGAAGCAGTTCCGCCGGGCTCTGGGAGCCACTCGTACAGGCCAGAAGCTGGACTTGGTTGTCAGAGGCTATTTGAGACGCGCGTCATATGGGAGCATATCCTCACTGCCACCCAGGGCTATGACAACCTTTGGAACCTTTGCTCCCGTTCGGGTGGAACGATTGCCCATCTAAGGCCCTCAGAGAGATGCAGGCAAAGTGCCGCACAGTCCTAGACCGTTGTAAGAAATATCAATGACAGTGACACACCAACTTACAGCGATCAATCGGTGGAATTTCCGCCCGGTCGGTGTGACCTACGCTCAGCATTCGAGTACGGTGACCGCTCTTCCACAACTTGAAGATGACGCTTGACGTAATACCTTCAAAATGCGAGGTCAAGAGCAACTTGTGGGGCTAATGTCGAGCTTTTGTATCTCTTCTGTAAACGTCTTTATACAGCCAGTGCGGTCTGCCCAAAGTTCGACATCCTAGAGAGTAGATCTTTCGGATTATACCCGGTTCCCAATCCGAACACACAGACTCAGCCAGTGTTGCCGTAGTAAAATGAACATGCTCCGTAGACCAGCATTAGAAAGCACTTCTTCATTTGTGACTCTGTCCATGCACACTATGTTCAGGGGGACAACAATAAGTGAGAAAACAACTGCGACACTGGAGCGTATAGTGCAGCACTTCCGTGCTACGCAGCTAACGCCGTGCTAAATTGATTTGCCACCGGTTGTGAGCTGCATGCAAGTCCACGATGGAGTCTCACTGCTATTGCTATTTTCCTTCGCTTTAACTGTCGATGCCTGGGCAACCTGACAGTATCTTAGCCTACGTGCAGTCTCTGACTGTGCGGCACTT
>JACCGJ010016254.1:0-25578 GCA_013407085.1 Atriophallophorus winterbourni | reverse complement strand
AAAACAGAATATAAACAGAACTAGTCAATCGAGTCTGATCCATGGATTTTAAAATTAATCTGGACAGACACAGTGAATTGTAGCTTTGAGGTCATTGTAGGCGTACGGTCATTGAGCAAAATCAATTTATGATTGCAACAAGACTAGTAATCGGGTGATGTGCAAAGAAATTTGAATCCTTCCTAACGGTGCTTGTTTTATTGAGCTGGCAGTTCGAGCATGCGAGATTTCCTCGGGGAAAATTTCTCGAGTCGCTTTGTACACACTTTCTCTAAACATAAATTAATTTCAACGATCGAGTCTCACTTGCATCAAAACAAATATTAACCCTAAAACACTAGCAAATACAAAAAAATTCGTTTCTACTATTTAATTAATTCCGCTCAAACATATATTGTAACGAAGTAAAACGTAATCAATATATCATATTTATATCATGAAAACTAAGCGACAGTCATAAGATTCAAAATGTACGACATGACCTAGGTGCTGATCGAAATAAGTCTTTTTGTAAAATTTTAGAATTTTAAAATCGTTTCCTCGACACCCCACGAACGGTTTCGTGCATCGGGAGAGTAGAATGAGGATCCGCGTGCGCTTGAAAAAGTGAAATGATGGTAAACAATTTGCGATTCTATGACACTGTTGGCTAAGGTTGGTACGACCCACACCCATGGCCATGAATAAAAATGTTCATATGCATACATCTCCATCACACACACACACACACACTTCACGACCGGTTTCGTGCTGTTTGCACTCACCAGGTAGGGACAGTAGGATCAGGATCTGCATGCGCTTGAAACAGTGGAAGAATGGTACACATGTTGCAATTGTATGCCACTGTTAGATAAGGCGGGTACGACCAACCTGTTCAGTCACATGAGCCCACACTCATGTAGACGAGCATCATGGACATTGGTTCAAACCCAGTCTACATGCGTGTGGACTCATGTGATTGAACAGGTGCGTCGTATCAACATTATCCAACAGTGGCATACAAGTGCATTTTGTTTAACTGAATGTCTGATACTAAGCGATGGAAACATGTGAACCTTTCAAATATTGAACAGCTGTGCTGCATAGTTTCCTTTCTGCCACTTGAAAAATAATCGCAAGAACTGAAGTTGTCTCATCGACCTCACAGAAAATTCATTTATTGAAGAAAAACTGTGGAACATAATTTGCTGGAAGTAAACAACTTTTCACAATTTCTGAGTAATAAACCTCTAATTTTTATTAAAAATATGCATTTTATTTTAATGACATCTTAAAGATTTTCATGTTATATAATTTCTCACACAAATCACCCATTCGCTGTCGTACTGAACGTATAATTGGTTCCTGTGAGTTGGAAATATGCGTAGTCGCTCTAGATTGGTCGGTGTGAAATGGATACAAGTTCGTTTATTTCACTTGATTTGTGTATCGGGTGAATTAAAATATATTTTAACTTCAACCGTACGATACAAGTACACTGCACGCATATTGTGGAGATCGCATGATCATGAAATTAAACTCAATGTTCTTCCCGTTTACAAATCAAATATGACGTAAACCGGATTAATAAACACTGTTTTGTAATAATGTTTTAAGAAGTGAATCCATCGAAGCCGTAGCGCTTGGCTGTACGGTATCTGCTTGATGTTTATAATCAGCAAGAACTTTGTCAGGATGTCCAGTTGTGCTAAAAAAGCTATCGATATTTAAATTGATCTTAAGAATGTTTATATATTTTGTTGAGTTAATCTGATTTAAATAAAATTTGATTACTAACATGTCGCCGTTGGTCAGGCAACACAAAAACGCAGGGTGTTTTGAAGATTTTTCCAGAACGTTACATTCCATTTAAACGTAGGTTTTATTTGGCGAATTTTTGAGCCGTCCTCGCGTTTTAACAAAAGGTGTGTAATTCCTAAAAACATGCGTGGGAATATATGTTTTTAGTTGATTAATAATATATAAATTTTCAACATTTCTCCGTGAATAAAATTGATTTAATTTAAACATTGGCAAACCAGCAATTTCATGCATGCACACTCCGAGAATAGAAATTTCTGGCGGTCAACTTTGTAGTCCTCTGAAAATCACTTTTCTAACGACCGACATGGCTATCTCTATCAATATGAACTGGAAATCGTACCGCGCAAAACTTCCACCAGACGCAAGACCAAGCGTGTTCCCTTACTAACACCCAGAGAAACATCGCAGTCATAGTTTGATTGCAAGCTTTTTACTGACAGTCAAAATGTTACTGAAAAAACGAGAATGGTCCGACTCATCGCGAGTCGGACTAATAGCTACATTACACGATCCTACATTGTGTAAGATAAAGTCGTTCAAGTGCATATATACGAATGCTCAGTGTTTAACTAACAAATTAGCTGAACTCATTCATTCGATTTGGTTGCAGTTACAGATACTTAGTTCCAGCTCTACATGACTGATGCTAAGCTCTTGATTCCGAAAATGTCGCCACTCCGTCGCGATCGCCTAAGATCCAGTGGCGGAGTTCCAGTCTACTTTCATGAACGTTTAGCGCAGTTTAACGTAATCGATCATCCTTACCTCAGCCTTTCTGATACGATGTGGTGTTCAGTAAACCTACTCAATGGAGATGAATGTACGACTGACATCACTCACCACTCGCCATCATCCAAAACTTAATTTAATGATGATCTAATCGAATCCTTGCACTACATTACAAGCTTCCAGACTACTGATCATGAGCAATTTTAATCCCCGCATCTGTTTTCAAGAAGTGAACATTCCCTGCATTCATTTGAACATAAATTCAAGGAGGTTATTGAAATCGCTTCATTGCACAACCACGTTGACTAGCCAACTCGCAGACGGGGTCTTGATCAACCTCTAACCAATGACCTTGTCTAAACGCCTGGAGCAACCGCAGTAGAGGGTATACAATACCCGGCACCACTGGGAAAGAGTCACCATGCGGTGCTCGTCTTTGATTATGTATTATTGCGGAACGATTAGGCGAACAGACAAAAATCTTCAGGAAAATACAATTTTAATCCTGTAATATCAGTCTCAAGGATGCAAACACTCAGGCTTTTAATTTCATGGATTCGTGCTTATATTACAATACATTTCTAAATTATCTGAATTCGAAGATTGACGAAAACTCTATTTTTATACTACACAAATGCAACCACAACTACAAGTTTGTTATCCGGAGTAAAACTAAGAAATGGTTAGCTATGAAGAAAGAGTCTTGGGTAACTCATAAGAAGTTGGGTACGGAAGTAACTTGAAAACGTTTCTGTAGCATACAGAATGACGTCACGACTCTTGTAAGAGATCGCAAGCAGTTCCCATGGAACTTGCTTGAGAGAATGGAAATGAATCCTAAGCTTTTCTACAAGATAGTAAATGAGCGATCAAGAATCAAACCAGGCGTATTCTCTGTACAAACTCCTAATGGATTGACTCACTATGCCCAAAATAAAGCCGATGCTTGAGCAACGTCTTACTAATTTGTCTCCAATCTTACGTGTTGTATCCCCTATCAAGTCTTATCAAATTCGCCACATTTGGAATTATTAAGTGGAATGACTGTCATTTAATACATGATTGGGCGGGAACTTTGTCAACTAAACGAAAAGAAATCCCATGGCGCAGACAAAATTACCCCGACATACTTCGCAGTTGTTGCTCCTATTACGCGGTATTCAATCTCAACCAACATGGAAGAAAACTACCATCGCACTGGAAAGCAGGGATGATAACTCCTATTTGTGAAGGCGGTAGCTGGTCAGACAGCAAACTATAGACCGGTAACGCTACTTCCGCTAATCTCTAAATTAATGAAACGCATTGTGACTGCGCGCACAAGAGAACATTTTGAAAATCAAAATACGTTGACCGCAGCACAACACGGTTTTCGAAGAAATTGTTGCTGTTTAACTAACCTACTTACAGCGTTAGAAGATTGGACCAAGGCACTAGAGTCTAGTGCCTAGACGAATGTGAGGCTGTATATGCTTGCTACATCGATATTTTCAAAGCTTCCGATTGAGTCAACCATGACATTGTAATAAAACGTCTCGCATTCTTATGGAATAAACGGATGGTGCTGAATTGTATTGTGGATATCTCACTGATAGACACGTTCCAAAAAAAAAAAAAGTTGCGTTGGCAGCCACGCTCTCTAGAAAGAAAATACGTTCACAAGCGGAGTTTCGCGAGACTCGGTGCTTGGACCTCTGCTATTCTTGGTGTATATGAACGATATAGTAGAGGATTTCGAATGTAACTTGATACTGGTTGCCGATGTTATAAAAATATGGAACCGTGTGAGGTCTGTTAATGACTGTAAGACATTACAGCGGGATCTGTGTACAATAAAGCCTGCCGTATCTTGAGGATTCTAAAAAAAGGTATTCAGGATTTTCACAACCGAAACTTTACCCCGGTTAATTAATACGTATGTACGTCCTGTTATGGAATATTCAATCCAAGCCTGGGCATCATGGCTGAGAAATAATATCAAACTACTTGACAGGATTTATCATCGTGCGACAAATTTGGTCTCCCGTTACACAAATTTGGTTTTTAAATAGTGAATGTTAAAACTAAATCTACACGATTTTACCCAACGACGGATGCGGAGTTACCTTCTGTTGGCATTCGAAATCTTGCATACTGAAACACTTGCTAAAGCCCAATGGCCTTACTCAAACACGAAAACATTCAAAGGCCTTAAGCATTCCGCATTCTCGATTGGATATTCATCGAATTTTTTTCTCGGTAAGAATTTTTTTCACTTGGAACATTTTGCCTAAAGAAATCACACGCTCAGAATCTGTTGAGGATTTCGCTTCTAAATTCAATGAGTTTATGACGAACCATGCGGTATGTAACTGTCTTTATTGATTTTTCAGAGATTTTATAATTTTACTCCATATACCCGTCATCTTATGTTTATTGTTAAGCTTATTGCTTTTTCTACCATAAAACCGTTTTAAGTTCTGAGTTCTGAGAGGTGCTTTTGTAGCATTTATGTGGACCACAAAACACGTAACCTATGACTAAACTTTTAAACATTACATTTTATCCCACCTCGCAACTTCATCAAACATGAATGAATAGTTTTTCATCGTGGTTATTCTTGCCCTCATTCGTGAACCGAAGTTAAATTTGGGGACTACGTGATCGCTTATGCTCCGATTTGTGAAAAAATTAGCATAATGATGCTACACAGAATTAAAAGTAATATTTAACTAAATTTTATCAATTGGTACAACTAACCAATTTTGCACCAATATAAACAACGAGAATATTGTTTTAATATGAGATATGTTAATGCAAGTAGACCAGACATCTGAATTGCTTCATCAATCCAAGACATGCAATATAATTTCAATATATGGATTCGCCATATATTGCATTCAGTTAGTTTTATTGAAATGCATCTTCCACCTTCTCTTCAAATGGCATATTTCTAGCAACAGCGTTGTCCCTGAATTGATCCTTTAGTTCCTCTTTAATAACATTTATCCGCTCATGCAGCTCAGGGTGTGTGAAAAATCCTGTAAACAGATTGTGAATTATGGAATGGAGTATATCGAACTTGCAAAGTGTTCACGTACATCTTCTGGTCTGTTTTCTAAGGTATCCCTGTAACGTTTAGTATCAACTGTCTCTCAGGACAACAAACCTTAGTACCGCTGAGATCATACATGCGATTTCAGGATGTTGACGCAAGTAAAGTTCGTTATTGAACCTAGTCTCAGCCTATGCGTGGAAATCAGGTTGGCCAGAACGATGAAACCTTTAACATATTTGTCCTGCCTTGCTGGAAATTGTTCAAGGCACCCAGCTTGCCATCACCATCCAGATCATATGGTTCCATTGACCGGGGTGGGTCATGTTTAGGAGGAGCCGATCCGGTATCGATTTTTGCCATTAGTACTGGAAAGAGCAAAATAATAGCAAGTATTAATAATATAATAGTAACAGTGAAAAGCGAGAAATAAATTGTAATGTGGTTTTATAGGTCAAACTCAAAAAACGCGATACGATCACGGAACTAGGTGGTTTGTTAACACTTCTTGGTGAAAAAACTATTAGTCGTATAATAAAAAAGATACGTAAACTTCTTATAACTCGGTTCAAATTGGGAACAGCTGTGTTGAGACACAGAAATTGATTTATGCGAATTGTAAACGCGATGGGTATTCGATTCTAGTTTAAATTTTCTGTCTCAGGCAATCACAATCTGATATTAGAAATAAAAGTGAAGGTTAACGGTACGTGCGTACTACATGTCTCACTCTATAACAGCAAAATGCGTACCATCTACCAAAGCCGCACGAAAGCTGAATGTTTTCAATCCACGGAAACTCTGTCGCATCCTTATTAATTTGTTAACTCACAAGTAACAATTTCACAAGAGGGCTGAAAATCTGGTCTACATTTAATTTATTGTCGCCTACGTTGGTTTGGTAGTGACTTTGCGTTTCAAAGCGGTCAAATTCGTTAAAGCATGCAGTATATGTATTTTAAAATCTAGAGGTATGATTTCTGTGAAAATTAAATCTACGTGTTAAGCAGAACTTTCTCTTCACCGCTTATTTGTAGCACCGTCCTTTAGCAGGGTAAGTGCGTGTACTAATTTTGCCAGCTGATCCAAAGTCACGCCTATACGGTGTGAACGTTCCGTGCTAATCATCTTGCACGTTGGTGAAGGGATTGTTATTCCAGGGACGGCTAATACAACCAATCGAAACGTTTTTAAGAATGTGACCATGCCATTGTGATGAACATGGTAGGTTGACATCGACCCACGGCGGCCCAAAGTCAACAATCGTACGGTGTGTTAAAATGGACATGAGAACCTTAACTTCTCTTTTAAAAAATCTAAATAGTTCCTTTACCCCAGATATTTTTTCAAACAGAACATATCTATTGTGTTCTCGACGATCTTAATAGCATGTAAAATTGCTAGTATAGTGCTAATGAAACACTGGGTTAGTAAGTAAGATAATATCCTCAAGTTTCTTCCGCCTGGAAACAGCAAATTTTAAGTTTTTAAATCTAAATCGATGTGAACTCTGGAGAGCACAACATTGGAACAGGACACTTAGTGTAGTTACTAAAAGGTGCGCAAGAGTTTTCAACTAATCTTGTTGAAATAATAATAATTTATTCAAGAGCACACGTACAAAGATTTGAAATGTTTCCTCAAAACTTTAAAATAAATGTCATATGCAGCCTCGAATTATCAGCAATCATCAATTAGTTTTATATATGAGACGTACATCAATATTACAAATTTGATCGTAAATCACTTGATCTAAATGGCACACATCTGTTAAATTTTATTTCATAAGAATATTCGATGCCTAACTTTGAGATTTTAATATCCCTAGCAGCCACATATTTCCGACATCAAAAAATTATTCAAATCCCAAGTTATCTAATATTTGCAATTTTTTGTTCAGGGAAAATTTATATCGTATTTATGGCAGCTGGTTTGACAAAAATGATATTCGCGGATAGCATCGATTTTATTGGCTATTTAGCAATGAAAATAGAATACACACGGAATATAACGAAATACATCCCATATGAATAAATAATGAAATAATTGAATCATCGTGTCTAGATTAGTACAATTAGATACAATAATCGAAGCGTGCAACTTTCTCGAAATACTTAACATGATTCGGTTTACACGGGTTATATTTAATCAGACATTCACCGAACAGAACACCGTATTTCCTTATTGCAAAACAGTTTATGGGTTAACTAGGATAGCCATTTGATGCTAAATTATTGGTGGTCTATCATGCAATGTGAAATGTTATTTTGCTGTGTAGCAATTGATTGATGCGAAACGAGACAGAGTATCAGAGTATCCGCTAACATTTCCTTAATCAGTTTGGTCCTATTGATATGTATGTGTAAGTTTGATAATTAGAGCAATTATGAAGATTTTCATGTTTCAATAACGATGACGCCATTTTATAAACGCGAAGTTCACATATTGTTTATTGGTCTTCTCATAACCTCGAAAATGCTTTCACAGAAGTACCATGAAGAATATTACTTCATTTATTTCAAATTCGGAAGTTTGTTGATAGAATACAGGTGTAATTGACTATCCTAATTTTACTAAAACGTTTTACGCGAGAAAAAGGTTAAATGGTACGTTTCAAAATTTTGGCTGTATTGTTTCCGATTGGAGTCAACATGGAAGTATTATCGAAAAATAGCCATCGCGCATCGACGTAGCAATGTACCGGCGGTTTATCATTATTGTCCAGAATTTCGAAACAAATATAAGCTGCTAGATTCAACTTATAAACAACAAAATTTTTCCATCGAGAATGTCCCATCTATAAACATCTGAAAATTCTCTTAACACGACTGCAGTCGATCACTAAACGTGTTGAGCAATTTTTTCAAATAGATTCGAGAAAAATATGTTGAATCAAGTATGAAAGCGAAGGTGATTTAAACCGAGTTATAACGAGTGACAAGCTTTGAGGTCTTTGTAAATAGCTTGAAATGCAAACATTACCGTCTCATGTCTATAATTACCTGTGATCACTAATGCAGAGTAAAATGAAACTGTTCTGTTAAAAATAAACTTTTACCGAATTCGAAAAATAAACCAAATGAATTAAAGAGTGCATGAACTAAACCGAATTAAAGGATATATTTCACTGTAAAATTCAAAAGTTCGACATCTTGTAGCACTCACGATTATTAGACTTCAATATAAATGATGAACACGTGAAAGAAATTACTGTGAAATAGATGGGTGGTTATATCTCATTTTATATATAAAGAACTTCCATGTCTGAATGTATAATATGTCTATAGTGGATTACTTGTAATACAATAAGATAATGTCTTATTTAGGGCTTTCAGATTATCATAACTGAATAAATTCTAGGATTAAATTGAGTACAAGGGGAGCTGAAAATTTACGGGGAATAATGACAAATCGATTTTGATACCCGTGACTGACCAACAAACGCAACATGAAACCGGAAACATTTTTTATTTATAATAGCACAGAATCCACATAGTTCGAAGTGCTAAAAATAATTCTTTAAAATTATGTTATCAAAAGGTTGAATATTGCATTAACATTGTCTACACAACATGACTGAAATAAGAATTTTAGTGAATTAAGCTTTTAAGCACCATGAAATTTTGCAATAATATTAATGACAATGAAACATATTTTCTGGATCTATGAATGATGGCGATCAGCATTGAGAGCTTGACCTCAAGAGTGGAGTGTATTTCTATCAGCAAGTGATCAGAAACCAGGAGAAATTGCTTAAGGTTCGGATCAACAAATCAATTGACTTTGAAACCGAAGCGATTCACATGCTGTTCAAGATTTCGCAGACGTTAGTGGAGAAAATGAAAGATGATACAACACACGATATAACTGAGAGATAGCAATGGAAATCAGAATGTAATTACAACAAACAAAAGCCAGTGTGCAATTTGGATTTTTATTAAACAATGTTAAACATAAACAAGTAGATCATTAATAAGATTTTCAATAACGAATATTTCATCACAATGTCAAAGTAAAATGGGTTGGTAATGGCTTCAAATTCAACTATGTATCAAACACTTAAATTTTATTGAATTTTGCTCAGAAATATTCTACATCGTCAAGAATCTCACTTCTGTTTTACAGAATCATTATTAAAAAAACGTTCAGTGGATGTAGTGGTACTCCCGATAGGATGTTCGACTGTCAAGTAGACGGAATTTATTTTCATGCTGCTGCGGTTGAACGTGTGAAAAAGTTGTTGACCAGAATCCTAAACATACTAAGATTCAATTGGTACCAATATTAATAGTATAAGGGCGCAATAGCTTAGCACGCAATCCAGTAAAGAGGATCGTGCAAAACACAGACAGTAATGATATAGTTCATTTATATATGATTCAAATCTCGTGGATTCACAGAAAAAAGCACAGTAAGATTGTCAGAATAAATTCATTCGCCTTCATCTTTTCACCATTTTCGATAAAAGAAAAATAATTACTTTGCAAGAGCGCTTCTTTTCATGGCGCAAACGCTTATTATCATTCAGGTAGAGGATTTTTCTTCATTTGTAAAAGTTGTCAAACACCGTTTCAATTCTCCCTGTTGGTAGTATTTTCCATTAGAAAGAGAACATTGCAATTGAATTTTATTTTAGTAGCGACCCCAAGCAATTCGTGAAGAGAATAGGAGAGATTACTGTCTAATAAAAGATAGTTTGAATAAGTATTTACTAAGTGTTGTTTGATGCATCGGCTGTGTATTTCTCGAACTGAGGCGCCTCAAGTTACAAATCAGTTTACAATGCATTGATGAAATATAATGAAATTTATTACTGCAGGTATCTTTTCACTTAACTTTATCCGGGACATTTAAATAATTTCTCATACTGATTTGCTTATAAGCCATAGGGATGCGTCAATTAGCTTTTTTGGTCGTTCAAACAAACGTGAAAAAAATGTACATCATGATTGGTTCGTTAGCCACTTACTGTGCCGTGCAAACTGAAATGAATTGAACTGAATCACTATTCATTATATAATAATATGATTGTTAATTAAAGACTGTGTACGCTGCGGCATGTATCTAAAATAATTAAATTGTTTATTTATTCTTAATTTATTCAATTGCTAAATGACTTCTCTAACCTTAGTGAAACACATGAGATTTTGAAATGATGAACCTGTGTTGCTACGGGGATTCGGCCTTGGTCTCATTTTATATTTTGTACATGCAAAATTAATATTCAATACCTGTGGCATACAGAAGCACTGAAATATGGAATCAAAATATATCTGAGTTTCGATTTTAATTACTTTATTCCGTCTAGATAGCCTAACTGTGTTAACGTAACTTCCATTTCTTTCTGAAACAGCTACCGGAGTTTGGAACATATGACCTTACATGATTGCTTAGGAATAAGACATGCCTGCGTGTCCATGCTGCTGTACAACACATTCAAGTAAATTCGAGGATACCAAGGAACCCAGGAGCACACAGAAGAAAGACGGCTTAAACTTGTCGAGGGCCTGGCGGTACAAATCTAGCATCGTGCTGTCTGAGTTAGCCACTTCCATGCACGTAGTAGATACGTGGAGCGTTGAATGTGCCAAAACCAGGTCGCTATTAATTAATTTCACATGCAGCAAAGGAAACCTAAACGATATTCTGTATTAGTGTTCATACGAATTGAAATATTACGAAAAATTTTGAATTTTAAGAAAATATTTAGGTTGAAATGTTTCGTTAATTGTTTCACAGTTAGTAATGAATCTAGATGTGTTAAATCAAATATTGATGCGCTAAGTTTAATTTTTTCGAAAAGAATATTTCAGAGTTTAGCATACTTATTCAGGTAAACGTTTTCCTTACTGTCTTGCGGAATCTTGGTAGTTCAACTACGCCATCTTGATATTTTCGGAAGAGAATGGTCGAAATTATATCTATATTATCAAAAGATATTATTTTAACAAAAGGGTATAAGGTTGTCTCTAATTCTACGGAACCATAATGGTTTTAGCGTGAGCTGCTTACATCTTTGTCATTATGATTGATTCGAGCTATCTCTAATGAATTATTTGGTAAAAGTACGTTGTACTTTTTCCCAAACGGTGCCATCGGTTTCGTTTATGCTGCTATGCATTATATTGCGGTAATCAAAGAGAGGTATAGTGACAAGTTTTTACAGTTCTAACTTACAATGTGGGAGTGTGAAGAAGTTATGAATCATATTCACATTTTGCTTCGCCTTCGAGATTAGGTGATGTACAGTGGAACCAACCGACTACGAACTCGTTTATAACGAATTCTTGGGTTGAACGAACACATCATGATTTCCGAAATAAATTCCTTCTTTGTAAGACTATTTGAAATATTCGTCCAACGAATCTGTTCGTTACAAATCTCGCCTATTATGAACGCTGTGCACGTTCACAACAGCTGTTTGTTCAATAAAGTTCATACGTACAACGAACTCGCTTTGTCTTGCCCTTAACCCACAACGCTCCGTCAAGAGTGGCCAGCAGTGCGCTAAGAATAGAACTGACACACACAGCTTGGCGAGACACAGGCAGCATAGCCTACAGCGTGCTAACCGACTCACACGCACGCACAAGAATATCACGTGAATTATCTGTGACTGGTAATCACAGGCTCATGACAACTTCCAATCACTCAGGCAGACACTTCATTCCCTTCTTACAGTTACACGATGGCTGACAGACAACGAAAACGAAAGCAGTTTATCCTTAAGAGAAAAAGGGAAATTTTAGCTCAAGTGGAGAATGGCCAAATGACAAAATCTGAAATTGATAAATCAACGCTGTCCACCTTCCTGCAGCTGAAGATGCAACTCTCTGAAACAACATTCATGCCAGAAAGAAAACGACTACGAGCTGGCCCGACTGACAAGCACGATTTGCTGGAAGAAGCCGTACTAGCATGGGTCAAGCAGGTACGGTAATAAATTTTCACACTTTAATTGCATTATAAGTTATAAATTTATTGCCTTCCATATCCTTATCAAAAATAAAACAAAAAATATATCCAGTAAATAAAACCGAAACGAAAGAAAATTATTTTCGCAAACACTAATTAGGCCTAGCTTGTTTTTTTGTTGCAGGCTCGTGCTCAGAACGCTCCCTTTAGCGGTCGGATCCTACTGATGAAGCCACCGCAGATTGCGACTGAACTAGGTATGGACAACTTCAGTCCAACGAACAGATGGCTTGATCGCTTCAAGATGCGAAAAGGGATAGTCTAAAAGACCATCTTCGGTGAAAGTGCCAGTGTCAACACTGATTTGACAGACGACTGGCTTCAAACGAAGCACCCTGAAATTCTGGCTACCTACGAACCGCTAGACATTTACAATTGCGATCAAACGGGATTGTTCTACAGATGCATGCCGGACAAGACACTATCCCCGAAAAGCGAGCGATGCAGCGGAGGCAAACAGTCCAAAGAAAGACTTACAGTCATGAGCTGTGCCAACATGACTGGCACTGACAAAGTGCCAGGACTCGTGATTGGGAAGTTTTGAGCGACCACGGTGTTTCAGTGATATCAAAACTCTGCAATGCTCCTACAAAGCTAACAAAAAAGCGTGGATGACATCGCAGCTTTCCGAGGAGTATGTTCGAAAGTTTGATTATCGCATTACAATGGAAGAAGAAAGGTTGTCCTTCTGATAGACAATGCCCTTGCACATGGTAAGACCACAGAACTGCAATCGGTGAAGATTTGTTGTCTTCCTCCTAACACCATTTGAGTTCTCCAGCAATGAGATCAGGGGATCATTCAGAACTTCAAGGTAAACTACCGACAGGCTGTGACTCACAGATGCCTGCTCCATTTTGCCCGAGAAAAAAGCGACGAATTGAAGCTGAACGTGCTGGATGCCATGTTCATCGATAGAACCGCCTAGAAAAACGTGTCGGAGGACACAATAGCGGATTGTTTCCGACACGCTTCCACATCAGTCTTGGATACTTCCACGCCAGTGCTCGAAAAGCCAGAAGGATCGCTCTCTGATGTTTATTTCGAGGAGTATGTGAATTTTGACACTGACATTCAAACCTCTGGTGATCAAACTGTGTCAGAAATTGTCCAAGATTAGATGCAGTCTCAGTCTGATACAACTGATGGAACAGCCACAGTGCCATTGTCGGACGGAATCAGTAAAGCAGAAGTCGTAGCTCCGTTTGAGATAAATTCCAGGAGTGCTCTTGATCTCTGCAGATTTTTTAGGATAGAAGTAAGAGACGTTGAAAGAAAACTTGAATTTGTGGAGAGAGAGATCGTGGCGGTGGCGAAGTCAAAACTTAAGCAAAAGAGTATCGCCAGCTACTTCATGAAAACGTGAGATTGGACTGCCAGTGTGTGTGCAAGATGATTTTACTACTTCGTTTTATAATGAATTTATTATTATTAACATGAACTTGGATTTAATGTGGTGATATGTGTGCTGTGGCATCATCTATCCATCAAGCGCATTGCACGCATACAGAAACACACAAATGTAAGACATTCTTCATTTCTTCATTTTTTACACGTGTACATAAAAACGGCGGCAAAATCACATGTCTGACAATGCGTTTTACTTGCAACGAATTCCGCTTTTAACGAAGATTTTACTCTCCTTTCCCACAGATTCGTTGTCCCCGGGTTCCACTGTATATGCTCGTTGAATGTAAGTGATGCAGAATATCCGAACCCAAGATCTTGAGTGCAGTCGATCATTCGAATAGGCTTAATATTAAGAATGATTGATCTATCATGTATTGTACATCTTAAGGGCATGAACTAAGATTTATCTACAGAGAATGGGAAACCATTAATATCACCCGAGTTGGATAATGCAGCCAATTCTTTGTTCAGCCTAGCGATGAATCTTTTTGCTTCTAAAAATGTGAACGAAATGACTACTTTCATGTCGTCTGTAAATATAGTTAATTGGAGATATGACCGTATGTACATTGGTTATATATAGGAGAAAATGTAATGGACCTAAAACACAGCCTTGTATCATGCCAATTGGAATCGGCAGGGTGCGCGATCTGTGACCATGTACCTCAATGCAGTATGTGCGATCTGTAAGAAAAGAGGTTAGCCAAGAGAGAAGATTCCCACCTATACAAAACGAACTTAGCTTAGATAGTAATAGTTTAGGCGGTACTGTGTCGAACGCTTTAGTTATATCAAGGAAGATGACTATGACTTATAAACCATTTTCAATTGAGCTTGTGATGCAGTCTAAGTATTCTAACTGGCAAGTGATGCATGATATTTCGATAAGTAAGCCGTGCTGTGCCTTAGAAAGGATACTAGGTGTCAGGTATTCTAATATAACTTTCTTTACATTTTTTCAAATAATCTTGATTTAAAAGCTGTATAGTTTATCTGTCAGTAGTTCGTGACGAAGTGTTTCGAGCCAGATTTGTATCTGGGTATAACAACTGAGTGTTTTCATTCTGCCGGAAAGTTACCAGATTCAAGAGATGCGTTGAATAAGTTCAGCAACAGAAGTTGAAAGTCTTTGCCACCCATTTTGCATATGACAGGAGGTATGCCTGCTGTGTCCGGCTTAAGAATGACAGTTGATTACTGACAGAATTTACTTATGTCACTCAGGTATACAATCAAGTATTTATTGTATTGACTGGTTGTTGGACTGGAAGTTGACTGGTTGTATAAACTTAGTTTGAGTTAAAGTACAGAATGAATTCTTCACAGATAGCATCTGCTGAAATATTATTTGTTTCAACTTCTGATGAATTCCAATATTTAATAATGAAATCTATCTGGCTGAGTGAGTTGGATAATCTTAAAGCGAAAAGTTTAATTATTGATTTCAGCTTATCCTGATTGATAAGGTCTTTGTTCCCGTCGGCTGTAAGTGTGTTATCTAAAGCATAGCTGTGACTTCTTGATAGTTCAGAAGAACGAAGAAGAACCAAAATCTCATGCGTTTTTACAGAAACAGAACGTAGCTCCATAATTTTCATTTCTATTTTCTGGGCTTACGTTATTTGTGTGTGCCTAATGAGCTGATATAAGGCCTTCATAAGTATCCCATTCATTTGTTAATGTTACGTTGAAGAGACCGTTGTGAAATCACTAAAGAGGAAGAATCGGCTCCAGTCCTCTGTTCTAATAAATTCTGACAGTAGATTCTAGTTAATGTAGTTTTGGGTTTGCTTATCATCAAATGTCTTCGAAGAGTTGACAGAAGCAGTGGCGCATAATATTTGGAATGATAATATTCCATAGTCACCAGAGAAAAAAGTTGGAATTACCTCCAGGTTAGCTGGAGTAACGTTCCGAGTGAAAATTGGTCTAAGAAATTTTCTCATCTTGTACGTTTTCAATAAATTGCTTATATCCCAGTAAGTCTAGCGTTCTAATCAAAGGTGTATAGCAGCTGGATTTTAAAGTTCCGCCACTCATTTTAGCCCATTATTTTGCTGTAAACATTCTGAAAATTTGATCATGTGTTTTCTGCCTTAGTTCACCAAGGATATACTATTAATAATACTATGGATCGTGGATCCCAGTTTCTATACACATTTTCCGTGAGTTGACGTTTCAGATAAAAACAACAGCTTATTATCCTTGTGCTAACGGATTTGTTAAAAAGTTATATTGACAGCTGAAATCCGCACTTATGTCACATGGTGATACGGAAAACTGGGCAGAGAACCAGATATTTAATCTCCTTGGTATACGTGCTAGTGTAAAAGATGATATCGGTTGTTCTGAGGCAGATATAATATACTGCACTCCACTCCGCCTCCTTGGCGAATTGATCGCATTTCATGACGTGGCAGCAGACATTACTGTTCCCAAATATGTCAATCGCTTACGATCTTTTATGCGTTAATTTTATGCCTCCCCCGTACACTAATAATGTTCAATTGACGAGTGATTTACATTCATGTGGTTTGTTTTTATTAGAACTGATCATACTCGCAAAAACATTCAAGTCCCAAACACTGGACCCTTCAAACTCATCAGACGCTGTGCATAATAATGCGTCGTCAAGAGAAATGCTGCTCAAGATACGGCTATTGACCGCTTAAAGGCAGCTCTTATGGAGTCAGTGTGCGACAAAACACCACCCTTAAACGTTTACAACCGAAGTGGTACCCTCGGTGTTGACAGTTTTCCTATAACCCACCCACTTCTGTTATTCCCTCAGTCAACCCAAGCGAACCAGCCGTGTGAACTGTCTCTCTCATCTCCTGACTCACCCTCTCCACTTTAAAAATCTCGATCAGATCGTTGTGTCAGTTGACCTGCAAATCTTGCAGGCATCTTGACCCAAGTTACTTGTTGGCTTCGGGTTTTCATAATGGCAGTGATTCTTAATGTGCTGGGGTATTGAAATAGATTTGTGTCTGTCTAAATATATGCAAATGACCTGAACGTACATAGATTGGTAGCGCATTGTGCATCATGCCGTCGTTCGATATGATTCAAGGAAAAAGCTTACAGGTTTTGATCGATATTTGAACGCAGAATGACCAGTTCAGAACAGTTATGGCAATAGACACTATGCTCGATGGTTCTTTGCTTCAAAGCAGTTGCATTCTCTCTCTAATTATGTTGTAATTTTGTGTCTCGCCAATTATGCGACTCATGATAAATCATTTATGGTGGTGAAAAAATCAGCTGTAAACTTTATTTCACTCTGAATTCGAGCAATGTCACAAGTCTTCCAATAAGTTTTAAGGGAAACTCGAATTTCTTCAGGTCTGTTGTCACTTTAGATCCGGCGTCTATGGAATTACCTGATAGAGAAAAATTTCACAAATTATGGAAGCCGTAGGCGACGAAATTTGCAAAAGCTTTTCTCTTTAAAATCAACCCTTTTAGTAAAAAGCATACATCAATAAGGTTATGAGAAATCAATTATCTAAATGTTAGACAACACTGTTCCTTTCAAGTGTGGAACATTCCTAGAATGAGCTGCCAGAGGACCTAATCGTTTAGACGTCAGTAGACGCGTTTGAGAGCGTTCGAGATGCCTAGTGACATGAGCTGTTTCCAGACATCTTCGCTCAATTGATGATCGCATTTTAAAAGAATTCATTTTTGACAAAATGTTTTGATTTTCAAAAGCATTTATCTAAAATGTAACAAGGACATAAAAAAGTCAAAAGACGGGAAACACGAGAACTGCTATCATATAATTTCACGGTCTAACTGAACCCATAGCTCACCTCTAGAGGTTTCGTTGAAGGGGAACGAAAAACTTGTTTTTCAAGCTCTGTTATAAAAATTGTGTACCCTACTAACGGTCTGAAAAACTCTTGAATAAAAAAACCCATGGCATACGCTGAACATATCGTAAAAAGTAGCCAGTTGAAATGAGGATATTAAGTAATACTAGATACAGTATTATATGAAAGAAGAAAGAAGAGAAAAATGGAAGGCTCAAAGTAACTTGCAGAAAGCAAATGTGATTTGAGATAAAAGTTCGTGACAGGAAAGACTCTTGCTGTTACACAAATAGTGATGGTTGAATCGACCAAGATGAAATTGGGTAATGAATAAAGTTGTCTGCTCATACTCTTCTCTAGGCCCACTACTCTTTCTTATCTTCATCGATGATTTGGCATCCTCGCTTAAGTGTCCCTGCTATATGTTTGCAGACGATGTCAAGTTTATCGGATCGCTGAACGAACAGGATCTTTTTGAGGATATAGAAAAGGTCATCAAGTGGTCTTCCACGTGGGATATACCAATCAACTTCTCCAAAAGCTATCTTCTGTCCAAAGCTGCAACGAAGCTGCAGGTTGCTGGACCTGATAACATACTGGAGATAACTAGGGTATCAAAAGTCCGGGACTTAGGTATTGCGGTTTCAGCGGACTTTAAATGGGCTGATCAATGTGCAGCTGCTGCACAACGCGCTAGGAACCAGCTCTTTTGCCTCCGATCAGTTTTATCCTGCAGGTCCCCGGAGGTTTTCATCCCATTGTATAAAGCGATAGTGAGACCTCATCTGGAGTATTGCGTTCAAGCTTGGTCTCCTTACTTGGAAAAGGACATTGCCACGCTTGAAGGTGTTCAGCGCCTAGCTACTCGTATGATTAAAGGGCAATCTGGGAAGTCATATGAACAACGAATGTTGAGTCAAGATCTCTTCTCGCTAAAAAGAAGGCGACTACGTGGGGATCTGATCGAGACCTTTAAAATCGTTAGAGGCTTTAGTTCTATTGATCCGGCTGATATGTATGCTCTTGCGCCAGTGGTAGGTACTCCAGACCATTCACTGAAACTGGCAAAACAACATGTCAGGTCTAATGCACGTAAGCACTTCTTTAGCGAAAGGGTAGTGAATCATTGGAACTGTCTGCCCGAAGAGGTAGTTTGTTCTACTTCAGTAACGTGCTTCAAAGATAGACTAGACTCAATCTGGCGCTCTGTGTTCCCAAATTTTTATCCCTAATTTTATAGTTGTTCTTCAATTTGTCGTTGGAACGCACTAATGCCTCTCCTCACCTGTTGGGTGAGGGAGTTTTTCTGTTGCATTCCAGCCAAAGTCATACCAGAAGAATATTGAACCTACTATTAGAAGTGGTGGACGCTCTTTTGGCTTACCACCGGAAGTATTCTGGACGCTCGATTGGCGACTGCCACATATCGTCCTGTGCTAACTGAACTGAACTGAACGAACTAAAAATGGATTTGGATTCGTGGCCATTATTTATTTTCACAGTTCACAGCAGCCAATCCAGAGGGCTACGAATACGTTCTCGCACAATCAGCGCAGCATCAGCTAGAGAGAACGATCCGCGCTGGTTGGATTAAAACGTATGTAACAAATTATACAGCTTATCGGTCACATACACTCCGGTGCCTACTAAAAAAACTGAATTTGCGCGGTACGTTCAACTTGGTTGTATTTTCCACGCTCTGTTAAAAAACATTACGCATTTTCGCTATTCTGTGAAATTACTTTAAAATTGACTAACTATTTTACTACCTTATAAAAAGCAAATCGTCTATTATATTTCGCACTGATTAATTACGCTTGTGATTAAATCAGTCTATAATCTTTCTGGTACTTTATCGGAACTTATATTTCTGGTCGTAAGATGAATACAGTTAATGCTTGCCTCAACCGCAATTGCTGCAAAAAAGTGGCCAGGGGCATTGAGTGCACAGCGTGCAAGCGTTGGGCTCACCCTAGCTGCTATGGCATACATAAATCTCACTATGGGATTTATGCAAAGTACCGCTGGTTACAGTGGTATTGCAGCTCCAGTGACGCTGCTTTTATTATTCTAAAACCTTAAAATAGTGAAATTTCGCCTAGCACGTCTAACGTCGTACCCACTCAAACCTATGCATCTGTTTTGTGCGCAAACATGAGCCCGGGGACAACTGCAGTCAAGGCGGAAGTTGACAAAGTTGACCAGTTACACCATCGTCCCAAGGAGGCCAATGTAAAGAGAACTTTGAAAAAAAACGTGCAAATAAAAAATCTAGATTACCTGCAGCTGAGGGGAAGTCGAACAGGTTAGCCAGGTAACCCGTCCGCCCAGGCAAGCTGCCACACCCAAGGTGGTCAATGTAGCTGGAACCTCCAAGAAGCGTACTAAGGCCAGTAAGGTTAGTACACAAAAACGGCAACATTCAATTGATGCCGGTTCGCCTGTGCTGGAGCAAATTATTCAGGAATTAAATGGTTTGCGTCAGCAAATTGAAACACTGCACAGCAATTCCTCTGCTCCAAAATCTAGAACTAGAAATGTACTAGTTTTTAACCGAGCGGAACCATTTATTAAGGAATCAAGTCTCGCAGAGATCTTGATCGTAGGTGTATAAACGAACTTCTCCGAATGGTATATATGAAGCCTTCTACTTCCACAGTGCGAATCCACCGAGTAGGAAGATGGAGGATGGGTAACTGCCCTCGACCCATCCTGTTTAAATTTAATTATTAGGCGGATCGGGATGCATTCCTGGCTAGGGCTGAGTATATTGCAAACTTAACGCTAAATAAACTTCAGGTGAAGCCCGACAACCCTGCGTCCCGGATTCGGCAAAATTATTCTGATTCCAATAGGAGAAACTTAGCAATTAGAAAATCGGTCATTCTTAATCCGGATGCAGCGCGAAACGCAATTCAGTCACAGACGGGCATACCGAACAGCACTTTGCCACTAGTCTTGTTGTCCGGCCCAGACGACGTTGATTGTCTTAGCGCAATTCACGATGGCACCCGAGAAGATGACTCCAGTAGTTGCTTCTCTTCTATGGATGCGGTCTCAATTGTCAGGCAACGGTCCGTTACGTTAACGCAAGAGGCTACCGAAACTGATGCTCCTGCTCTAAGTAGCACGCCAAAAAACGTGCAGCTCCCTCGGGTGCTTCGACCGAGGGCCAAACAGGACTAGTTTCAGAAGCACGAATAACCAGTGCCCAAGTGTTGTATGCAAATGTATGCAGCATCAGGAATAAGTGGGCTGAACTTTCTCTCTGCGTGGCTCAGTTACACCCAAGGGTTATTGCGCTTTCTGAGACCTGCTGTTTGCGATTAGATGAGTGCCGGTAAACATCAGTGAACAGTATCTCGTCATAAGATACGATCGGCCGGGCGATAGGAGAGGCGGTGGCGTTGCACTGCTCGTGGAGTATGGTTTGCACAACATGGGTCATGGGATATCTCTAGCCATTGAAACGTCCAAGTTGTTACGTATCCAGACTTGCTACAAGTCATCGCTCGCAATTGCTTGTGTCTACGCCACTCCCAGAGCATCCATTACAGGAGTTTACCCAGCTTATTGAGACACTCGACGGTGATTTCAACCTCCCCAGAATGTAGTGATTCATTAACTCACCTTTTTCTCGTATATATATCTCACGTCTCTCCTTTTCTGTTACAGCTCCTGTATTCCAGTTTTAGAAGATTAAAGCCTATTCTACGGCCTTTGTCTCTTAATATCTCTGAACGTTTGAAATCATATAATACAACAATTTAATCTTCTATGGACAAGGCACTTCGCCCAGATCGCTTTGACGCGGACCCCAATTCTTCAGATGCAGGTAAACGGTGGAAACACTGGCATTTCAATTTTACAAACTATTTGGAATCTCTTAAAGCAAAGAACGAAGACAAATATCAAATACTAGCTAATCTCATTGCAGCAGATGTGTTTGAGCATGTCTCCGAATGTGAAAACTACGACACAGCGATCAGTGTTCTTAATGCGCTTTATGTGAAACCCAAGAATGTTGTTTACGCGAGACACCTACTTTGTACATGCAAGCAGGATGTCGGAGAATCGATTGACCAATATTCACAGAAACTAAAGAGACTTGCCAAAGATTGTGCATTTAAAACGGTCACAGCTGATGAGTATCGTGATGAAACAATTCGTGATTCATTTATCCGTGGACTATTATCAAACAATATTCGTCAGCGGTTATTGGAACATGATTCTTTGAGCCTTGATCGTGCTTATACACATGCTCGAACCCTCGAGTCCGCGGAATCTCAATCTATGTCTTACGTTCATTCATACGTACCCACCAATGAGAGTTGTGCGGTACAGCCAAACCCAACGCATTCACTTGATCCAACGGTCACTCACAATTTAGCAGCTACCACACCGAAATGCTTTTTCTGTGGCTATAATAAACATCCTAGACACAAGTGTCCCGCAAAGGATGCCACATGCAAAAATTGTAACAAAGTTGGTCATTTTCAACGTGTGTGTAAATCGGCTCCCGTAACGAAACACGTTGCTTCTATCCAATCTGACAGTTATTCACAGCCCTTAATGGCTTCTATGCCCACATCCCTTTCACGTACTGTGATCAAAGTCTCAGTAAACGGTCTCCCCCTCAATGCTCTTATTGACACCGGTAGCTCAGAGAGTTATGTTGCTTCCGAAATTGCTTTTTCGAACCATTGGACTGTGTATCCATCGACGACACAAATAACCATGGCGTCCACAAATCTGTCCAGCCAGACGTCAGGACATTGTTTTGTAAAAATTAAATATCTCAATATTTCTTACGATCATGTCAAACTATCGACCCTTTCTAAACTGTGCTCGGATGTTATCCTCGGCCATGATTTCTTGATGCAACACAAAGACGTGAGTATAGCATTCGGCGGTCCGAAACCTACGCTTTGTCTCTGTTCTCTAAAACCCGCTCGAGTCGAAGTACCAACCCTGTTCGGTGCACTTTCATCTGATTGCCATCCCATCGCCACTAAATCTAGACGCTTCTCACCGCCTGATCAACGATTCATCCAAAATGAAATTCGAAGTTTACTCGAGGATAAGATAATAGAAACTTCTTCATCTCCTTGGAGAGCCCAGGTATTGGTAACATCGAGTGAAAATCACAAGCGCAGAATGGTTGTTGACTACAGCCGCACCATCAATCGTTTTACACAGCTCGATGCCTATCCTTTACCACGCATTGACGAAATGATAGAAAAGATTGCTGGTTACAAAATTTTCACCACTTTAGATCTCAAAAGTGCTTATCATCAGATGCCAATTCGTGACGAAGAAAAACAATATACGGCTTTTGAGGCTTGCGGCAACCTATATCAATTTTGTCGTATCCCTTTCGGGGTTACTAATGGTGTTGCCTGTTTTCAGCGGATCATTGACAAAATCATAAGCAATGCACACCTGGATGATGTTTTTGCCTACGTAGACAATGTGACCATTTGCGGTCGAAATAAGGAGCAGCATGATGAAAATTACTCACAGTTCTTAAAAGCTGCTAAAGAACATGGACTTACGTTTAATGAAAGTAAATCTATTCTGGCTGAAGATACTATTACCCTTTTGGGTTATCAAGTATCCAAAGGAGTGATCAAACCAGACCCGGAACGGTTTCGCGCTTTACGAGACCTTCCACCCCCCTGCGACAATAAATCACATCAAAGAGTGATCGGCATGTTTGCTTACTACTCACATTGGATTTCGCGATTTTCCGACAAAATCTCTCCATTGGTACATAATTCAACTTTCCCGCTCCCACCTCATGTGTTACAAGCATTCAACGGTCTCAAAGCGGAACTTGAAAATGCTGCTGTTGTATCAATTGACCCCAAAACACCGTTGACAGTGGAGACAGATGCATCTGACATTGCTATAGCTGCAACCTTAAATCAAGAAGGGAGGCCTGTCGCCTTCTTTTCTAGGACATTATCGCCTTCTGAAAAAAATCATTCATCAGTCGAAAAAGAAGCTTACGCTATCGTCGAATCTTGCCGTAAGTGGAGACATTACCTCATTGGAGTTCACTTCAAACTTATAACAGATCAACGCTCTGTGGCATTTATGTTTGATGAAAAGCATAAAAGCAAGGTTAAAAATGATAAAATTTTACGTTGGCGCTTAGAATTATCGGAATTTCGTTACGATATTGTGTATCGGCCTGGTAGGGACAACCAGGCGGCTGACACTTTGTCAAGAGCTACGTGCGCCTCAACACAGTCCTCGGATCTGAAATCACTCCATGATGCCTTGTGCCACCCAGGTGTTACACGTATGTTACATTATGTCCGATCAAAAAACTTGCCGTTTTCCACTCAAGAAGTAAAACAAATGACTTCCGGATGTAGCGTGTGTGCGGAAGTTAAACCAAAATTCCATAAACCTGATGCTGCTCATCTCATCAAAGCTACGCAACCATTTGAGAGATTGAGCATAGACTTCAAAGGACCTATTCCTTCGAAAACTCGAAATACATTCATTCTGACTATAGTAGACGAGTATTCACGATTTCCATTTGCCTACCCATGTCCCGATACTTCCTCTGCCACTGTACTGAACTGTCTCTATCAACTCTTTTCTCTATTCGGATTTCCCGCGTATGTTCACTCGGATCGTGGTTCTGCTTTCATGTCCAATGAAATCAAGTCGTTCTTACACAATCGCGGTGTTGCAACTAGCAGAACAACTCCGTATAACCCCCAAGGTAATGGCCAAGTGGAACGTCTTAACTCCACTCTTTGGAAAGCCATAAACTTAACCCTAAAATCCAAGCATTTGTCCCTAGACAGCTGGGAATTCGTACTTCTCGAGGCGTTGCACTCTGTCCGTTCGTTGTTATGTACTGCTACAAACGTAACTCCTCACGAACGTTTTATGAGTTTCAATCGAAGAGCCGCAACAGGAACGTCCATTCCCAGTTGGCTTTCACCAGGAACTACCGTTCTTTTAAAAAAGTTTGCTCGTCCTTCAAAGTACAGTCCTTCAGTTGATGAAGTAGAAGTTTTGGAATGTAATCCACGGTATGCACATGTGCGCCTCCGTAATGGCAAAGAACAAACTGTCTCTTTGCGACATTTGGCCCCACGTGGTGATGAACAATCAAATGAAATGCAGACTGACTTTGTCTCTCACAATGACAATACCGACGAAGATGACCATTCAACGATTTCTCACGAGGATGAATCTAACGTCGGCACTCCTTCAACATACGAACTTTTAAAAGAGAACCAACAGAGACTTCATCCATATTCCCTTCGAAATCGAGAGGCATAGTGTTCAGCAACATGTTCATTTTGCAGCGAGGAAGAATGTAGTGATTCATTAACTCACCTTTTTCTCGTATATATATCTCACGTCTCTCCTTTTCTGTTACAGCTCCTGTATTCCAGTTTTAGAAGATTAAAGCCTATTCTACGGCCTTTGTCTCTTAATATCTCTGAACGTTTGAAATCATATAATACAACACATGACATAGATGCCTGTCCCCACTGGTCTCGTCACCCAGCAATCTGACCCCTTTATCGAATGGCTTCATAATCATGCGCTGCACCAGCATGTCAATGATCCTACAAGGTTTCGCCATGGATGCACTCCATCCACTCTTGACTTGGTATTGTCGTCCCAGCTAGAAGCCATTAGTCATTTAAAGTACCTACCGCCGCTCGGCAAAAGTGATCACGTAATGATAAGCTTCAAAGCGATATTGCGTTTTCGCAAACCTTTCTCTCGTCCTAGACGCAATTTTAGGCTTGTAGACTGGGGTTTATCTTGCAGACT
>JACCGJ010016248.1:0-14078 GCA_013407085.1 Atriophallophorus winterbourni | reverse complement strand
GACGCTTTTTATAACAGAGTGACCATGAATTGACTTTGATTATTAAAATAGACTAAAACGGACATTTTTGTTCGATTTTTGTTCAATTACTAATACTGAGGCTGCGTAAAATGGCGGAATGGATTTCGGTAATCCGCCGATCGGATTTACAACAGCACAGTATTAAGGTATGAATTAAAATTTGAAAAATATAATAGTTTAAAAGGTATAGAGATTATCAAATGTAAGGCTCACGAATGATATTCTTTTGAATGTGTTAGTTCGATTTCGCTTAAAGACCACCAGTCAAGGAGTCCACCGCATGTTGGGATAGGTAATTCCAAAGAAAAATACCACGTGCGGAGAAAAATGGCGTCAACAATCAATGCGGGAACTTGGGACTAAAGGGATAAGGTATTTCCGCGTGTCACTTTCTCATCACACACATCGAGCGAGTGTTTTAGTGGATGTCCTTCGGTAGACACATTTCCATAGGTCGGAATAATATCGCGTAAATTCACATAGACCCAGACGTAGCAATGTCTCGGTGTACGGAACATTGCGATGACCCTTCACTAACTTTATTTTTCTGTAATAGATTGTATCAAAGAGAGCAATATCTTTTCGCAGTCAGAGCTTTACCACATACTACATTGTTCGTTATCCTTGGTAACATTACCGAATATTCTTCAATATATCTGTAATAATCTGCTGGCCTCTCGATATATATTCTGGCAGTGAACCGTGTTTCTCATGTTCCACTAATCCATACTCCAAGATATTTTTACAGCGAGCTCCATGTCAAATATTCAGTTCGCAATCGATATGACCAAGGAACATTCTTACCAAGGTAGAGCATCTCAGATTTCCGTATGTTGAATATCATTCATGGTCGCCAAATTTGACACGTTGTATAAATCCCTTTGCAGTTTCTCAAGATCATCTGCCGAACTGATTTGGGTGCAAGTATTCATATCATCAGCGAACAGGACCATTTTGTATAATACGGAGTGAGGGAATCGTTAATGTTTATTAGAAATAGGAGCGGGCCTGGCATGGATCCTTGTGGGGCTCCGCTGGTGGTTTTGAACATTTGCGTTACCAATCCGTTTTTCTTTAACTCGGCGTGGTGATCTGACAGTTAGTCGCAGAAACATGAGAGGACTGGTTCACATATTCCTAAACGTATCAGTTTTTGAAGAAGCAAATGATGATTGACTGTGTCAAATGCCTTAGAAATGTCTAAGTAACAGACGTGAATACAAGAACTTCTATCCAACTCCTTCTTCCATTTGTCTAACGCTATGCGAAGAGTTGTTAGGCAAGAGCGATGCGATCGAAATCCATGCTGCGCTGGCGAGAACAAATTACGCAGTTCAGTGTCCAACCATTGTTTCACAGACTATACGTTTCATGACCTCATCAATAACAGGTAATATTGTGACGGGACGATAACTTGCGGCGTCAGATTGGTAGCGTCCTTTGAAGATAGGTGTAATCACGCCGGACTTTCAATCTTTCGGTACAAATCCCTTAATCATCGACATTAGGCAGCCATAAAAAATATCTCCTTTTCCCTTGCTTTAAAACGTCGCTTTACACAATGCGTCCTGGTTAACAGCAAGTTCTTCTCATTCATGCATGAGCCAATGCTGTCGAGCATGGGGTCATTGAGTGCTAGCGACATCTATCGATGGTCGACATGGACCGAAGGAGGCCAACAACTGCAATTCGTGATTAACAGTTTTTCCAGAGGATTCCGAACGTCAAATGTTTATCACTGGTGCTATAGGATAATTCCTCCTCAGTGGATTATCAATTGTGTCGTATCATGCTTTTTGTACAACGACAATTATTATAGTGCTTATGAGAATCGATCCTATTAGCTGATTCAGTTAAGTCTAAGATTGAAAATGCAACTCACCATAGAGTAGATCTTTCGTGAGGTGATCGACATGATTCCACTGCATAATCATGTATTTGACCTTACTCATAGAAGAGGATCAGAGTTGCCATCCATTTTGGATCTAATCTTTACTTCCGAGAAAACAGCAGTTGAGGGTGTTGACTTCATTGCGCCCATCGGTCGAAGTGATCATCTGGTGCTAGCCTTTGAGTTTGTTTGCAGTGCTAGACGAGTTTGTGCGTCCGCCAAACAATTCAGAAAGATCGACTACGCGGGTCTACGTGGATCGCTTGGGCTAGTAAATTGGCAAGAACTTGATCAGCACAACACCGAAACACAATGCAGTGAGCTCACGAAAATACTTCAGTCAAACATAGATCATACTTCGCGATTTGTTGATGAACGACGGGCAAGTGATTTCCGATTTAAGCTTCGCAGTCGCACAAAAAAATGGCTCGGGAAACGAAATTTTGCTTGGACTGAACACCGGAAAACCAGAACTGATGCCTCTTGGCAGCAATTTTCTAAAATTCGTAACAAAGTGAATGCTCTCGTCAAACAGGACAAGCAATATTACCATCGCTCTCTGTCTTTGAAAATGGAAGAAAACCCTAAACTTCTCTATCGGATTGTCAATGCTCGGTCCAGTGTGAAACCAGGGGTGTTTCCTGTCATTTCTGAGAATGGATTAACAGTCACAGCAAAGGAAACGGCTGATACTCTCGCTCAATTTTATGCAAATGTGTTTAGCCCGATAACGGTTAGGGCGAATGAGAATTTATTGACATCGATTGTATCTCAACAACTGAATGATATCGAGATTAATTCAGCGATTATACGAAGACACTTGTGTCGACTGAACCCTAAGAAATCTCCTGCAGCCGATGGAATAACACCAGCACTACTAAAATCCTGTGACCAGCAGCTGTGTTGACCATAATGCCAATTGTTCCAACATTCTCTAACCGAAGGAGTGGGGCCAACAGAATGGAAGACGGGTAATTTCACCAATTTATAAGGGTGGTAGCCGTTCAGATCCCGCGAACTGCCTTCCTGTCACCCTAATCCCCGTGATATCCAAAGTGATGGAGCGCATAGTGACGGAAAATATAGTTCATCACTTGGAATCACAAAATATACTATCTGTCGCCCAGCATGTGTTTCGTAAAGCTCGCTCATGCTTGACAAACTTGCTGACGGTATTAAACGATTGGACCCAAACGGTTGACGCAGGAGACAGTGTGCACGCGTGCTCTCTGGATATGTCGAAAGCTTTCGACAGAGTTGATCACTTCCTGTTGCTACGGAAGCTGAAACAGATTGGTATTGACGGGCAGCTACTCGTGTGGTTCGAAAGCTACCTCAATGGGCGCAAGGCAACCGTTCGAGTTAACGGGGTACAATCACGAGCCATTAATACCTCCAGTGGTGTACCGCAAGGTTCCGTTCTCGGTCCAGTGATTTTCCTAGTTTACATCAATGATTTACCTGAGACGCTCTCATGCAAGGTAGTTCTTTTTGCGGATGATGTTAAACTTTGGATGCGAATAAAATCAACTGCAGACTGCGTGAAACTGCAAATTGATTTAGATGCACCACACGAATGGTCAGTTAGAAATAAACTACCGTTCAATTTTCAAAAATGCAAGTTACTGCAAATCGGTAAGCCCTTTCAGTACGAATATCACTTTGGGCAGACGATTTTGAGCTGGACCGAATCGGAGAAGGATCTTGGAGTCTGGATATGTGGCAGCCTAAAGAACAGCGTGCATTGTGAGGTCATTTACAATCGTGCTTTAAAGCTTCTAGGTATGCTTCGACGGATCTTCAGAACCTTTACGCCTGTAACGTTGACAAGAATCATGAAGACCTACTCAATTCCCACAATGGAACACGCATCGCAAGCATGGACTCCGTGGATGAAAAAAGATATATACTTGCTTGACAGGATATATCATCGTGCAACTAAACTCGTGCGTGGTTTTCGAGACCTTACATACGAGGAATTACACGTAGCCACTCAGCGGCACTACAAATTCCCCATATCCGTACTAATTGTCGCTGATATTTCTATTCGGTACGTGTCTGTTTCCCGTGGAATGCCCTTCCCGAAGCAATTATCACCTCTCCATGTATCCAAACATTCACTCGAACCTTGGACACTTATTTGTTACATAACGATTTGACGGTGCCTGTGTATTGACTCAGGGTAAGCATATTACTTGACTCCAGTGACATCGTATAATTGTTTTTTTATACCTCTTATTTAACGCATATATACTATGATATGGTAATTGTGAAGCTATGTGCTTTTTGTGACCATAAATTCTTGAATGTTGAATCTTGAAACTTACGCAAATGCAATATGTTACAGCTTGGCCGCAATTACGACCACACATATCATCTAGGCCACGAAAACCTAACTTGGACCACCGCTGAAAAGGATCTCGGGATTTGGATCACTAATAACCTGAAACCGAATATGCATTGTCGAAAAGTGTTTAATCGGGCATGTGGTATATTAGGAATCCTGAGGAGAATTTTTGGGCGGTTCACGCCCAAAACAATTCCCCGCATTATAAATACTTACATTCATCCAACGATGGAGTATTTGATCCCAGCGTGGGCACCGTGGCTGCGCAAAGACATCGACCTCTTGGATAGAATTTACCACCGAGCAACAAAGCTAGTTGATGGGATGCAGCACGTCCCATATCAAGAGCGAATGGCCATACTAGGTTTGCCTGATTTTACACAGAGGCGAATGAGGAGCGACGTTATTATAGCTTACAAAATACTACGAATCGAAAACCACCCGCTCCGAGATCTAATAAAAACAATTTCCCATTGGAATGCACGTAGTCACTCAAGTTGACTCGCAATACCGCACTCAAGACTTGACTGTCGGCGCCATTTCTTCTCTGTGCGTATCTGCTTTCTATGGAATGCACTAACGCAAGACGTTGCAAATGCAACAACATTTGATGTTTTTATAGCAAAACTAGATGCATATATCAGAAACACCCCAAAATCGCCCCTGTGTATTGAATCAACATTAACCCAGACAAGCATACAATAATGTTGAAAAATAAAGTTTGTAGTGAATCTGTGAGAGTAGTTTATTGATAACGTTTCGCTTGTGACACAGAAGCTTCGTCAGACCAAGGGTGTCAGTACGAACAGAGATCAAGCTTAAATTACATTCACCTGACCAATCATAAGCTGGTTAAGAACTGCACAGTCCATGGTGGGTTCTGCGCTCGTTAAGAAGGACAGGCGCGTTCAATATCAACTGACGCACCACCACCCCTACGTGCCGTATAATCCCTTAATTGTTTTAGTCTTGGCAGGTGTGAATGACATCTGCTGACAGATTAGCGCGATTGCGTAATCGGTGCGCACACTAGGGGTTACGCACGTTAATGTTTATCCGCTGCAGGACCGGACGCCAGATTGTGGAGATATCAGCCCCATCCACCTTATTGACAGCATTCTTACCAGCCTTTGTTATCTCAACCGCCTCAGCGTGAAGTCGTTCCATGTATGGTTTTATTCCCCGCCTTATCACTTCTACGTTATCAAGATCTACGCTGTGACCGGTGTCCAGCACATGTTCAGCTAGTGCTGAATCTCTTATCAGTGTTTGATATTCACTGGAATTGCGTGGCTGCTTACCGATTCGATTTTTGTGTTCACTTATCCTAGTACTGAGTTCTCTGGATGTTTGTCCGATATATACTCCCGAGCAACCATTACAGTTGATTTTATATACGCAATTCGTCGCGCACCCTGAAGGTGTTTTATCCTTGAGATGCGTTAATAAGGACGGAGCGTTCTACCCCTTTTAAACGTTACTCGTATACCAGCGTTATTCAACATTCGACTTATCCCCTTTGACGCTTCCTTAACGTAAGGTATAGAAACTGTTGCACACAAAACTTTTTCCGTTTAGGGTGCTGGGTATTTAACCCGTGGTACATGTAGAGCAATTGCTTTTTTCACCATAAAATCTTGATTCTTGATTCTTACTAATCCATGCTGGACATCGCTTGTGGCTTCAATTGTACATTAAAATTCGCCACCTATTCTGAATTTCGTTTTATTTTGCGTTCAGACAGCTAACTTGTGAACCATGGAATTCTATGCAATAGCACTGGCGTTAAAACATGGATTCGACCAATAGAAACTTGGACAAAGCATAAAGTGTTGCTTATAGATAAAGTTTTATTGTATTATCACATTTTAGTTTACACATCATGCATAAGACCGAAAGTAGGAAGGCGTCATTAAATAAGCTGTTTAAACACCCGGAGGAAATCCATGAAGATCGCTTCCGCACGATCTGCGTTCAGTTTGGAAAGCAGTGGTTTGATTTCTGCTAATGATTTGCGGATTGTAGCTTCAGCGGCGTCGGAGCTATCCATGGGTTTCTTGGGACTGCATGCTTGGCAAATAATCTCGTTTGATCCAGCCTGTAATGGGAGGAGACGCTGTAATTTAGGAACGCGGAATTCGATTGAAAAATGAAAACGGAGTTTGGAAAATTTACCTCTACGAGATCGAACGTTTGATCGTTAGACTTCACTTGATGATCAGTTGCGTCTTTGGAGCCTGATGACATCGCGAATATCCGATTTTCTTCTGGGTTAATCGATTCGGATTCATTTATTGCGGCTGGAGTGTTTGACTGAATTTCGTCAGCAAGTGTGCAGGGTCCAATTCGATTTTCATCTACTTTTAAGCTTGGTGTTTCACGGTCAACCACATGATCCAGCAATCCAAAATCAAATTCCCGGGGATCATAATTTCTCCGCGGTTTGCTTGATTTACGGCGATGTTTTTTGATCTTTTCGCGGCGTGGCAATGGACGCATTCTTTCCGATTCCACTTCAAATATGATTATATGCGGTTCCGAGATAAAGGATACACGCTTAGCTTTCTGTCCACCAGAAACACCACGCATAATACCTGGTCTGGCATAAGAAATCCGAGTTTTAACTGCCAGTTCTTTGTGAATCGATCGTTCACGTTGCTTCACTGAATTCCCATGACCCAGCACTTCAGTAACCATTATGATGGACGTATGATGATGAACTCAGGTTGGATAGTTTATTTCTGATTAAATCACACATTGTCCTGCCTTAAGTAATTCTGATGGTCTCGCACATCCAATCAAGAACGAGCGACGGTGCCATTTCGAGGGGTGCCCGATTGACCCCAACGTCTCGCGTTCGTTCAACAGAGCGGCCGAGGTTGAGGTTAATTACTGACCTCGATTGAATTAGCACTTTGAGCGACTTGTGCTCATCGTTAAACGGAGCAACTGGGGGGGACCCTATACTCAATGGTGATAAGGTTAGTGTTTTGTTCCGATCGAAGTGACGCTTTTTCTAACAAAGTGACCATGAATTGACTTTGATTATTAAAATAAACTAAAACGGAAATTTTGTTCGATTTTTGTTCAAATTACTAATACTGAGGCTGCGTAAAATGGCGAATGAATTTCGGTAATCCGCCGATGGTGTCATTATTTTGCCGCCTGCGTGGATTCAAGGATTTAAAAAAGTTAATAATTATTCACAACACCACAGTATTAATGTATGAATTAAAATTTGAAAAATATAATAGTTTAAAAGGTATAGAGATTATCAAATGTAAGGTTCACGAATGATATTCTTTTGAATGTGTTAGTTCGATTTCGCTTAAACACCCCCAGTCAAGCAGTCCACCGCATGTTGGGATAGGTAATTCCAAAGAAAAATACCACGTGCGGAGAAAAATGGCATCGACATTCAATACGAGAACTTGGGACGTAAAGGGATAAGGTATTTCCGCGTGTCACTTTCTCATCACACATCGAGCGAGTGTTTTAGTGGATGTCCTTCGGTAGACACATTTTTATAGGTCGGAATAATATCGCGTAAATTCACATAGACCCAGATGTAGCAATGTCTCGGTGTACGGAACATTGCGATGACCCTTCACTAACTTTATTTTTCTGCAATAGATTGTATCAAAGAGAGCAATATCTTTTCGCAGTCAGAGCTTTACCACATACTACATTGTTCGTTATCCTTGGTAACATTACCAAATATTCTTCAATATATCCGTAATAGTCTGCTGGCCTCTCGATATATATTCTGGCAGTGAACCGTGTTCTTCATATTCCACTAATCCACACTCCAAGATATTTTTACAACGAGCTCCATATCAAATATTCAGTTCCCAATCGATATGTTTAAGGAACATTCTTGCCAAGGTAGAGCATCTTAATTTTCCGTATGTTGAATATCATTCATGGTAGCCGAATTTGACACGTTGTAAAACCGCTTTGCAGTTTCTCAGGATCATCTGCCGAACTGATTTGCGTCCAAATATTCATATCATCAGCTAACAGGAACATTTTGGATTTTGGGTTCAGCACGAAGTCAGATGGGCATTCGAATGTCAGGTCACTGATAGGCATACCTGATGAGCGGCAACAACCGCGAAACCGGTCGTGTGCTTCCATCCTGCTTTTCGAACGTCATATACTACTTATTAATGAAAATCTGGCTTCAAACAAAAACATTTTGGATAATATGAAGTAAGGGAATCGTTATGTTTATTAGAAATAGGAGCGGGCCTGGCATGAATCCTTGTGGGACTCCGCTGATGGTTTTGAACATTTGCGTTACCAATCCGTTTTTCTTTAACTCGGCCTGGTGATCTGACAGTTAGTCGCACAACCATGAGAGGAGTGGTTCACATATTCCTAAACGTATCAGTTTTTGAAGAAGCAAATGATGATTGACTCTGTCGAATGCCTTAGAAATGTCTAAGTAACAGACGTGAATACAAGAACTTCTATCCAACTCCTTCGTCCAGTCGTCTAACGCTATGAGAAATTTGTTAGGCAAGCGCGATGCGATCGAAATCCATGCTGCGCTGGCGTGAACAAATTAAGTAGTTCAAAGTATCCAACCATTGCTTTACAGACTATACGTTCCATGACCTCACCAATAACAGGTAATAGTGTGACGGGACGATAACTTGCGGCGTCAGATTGGTAGCGTACTTTGAAGATAGGTGTAATCACGCCGGACTTCCAATCTTTCGGCAAGCATCGAATAGTTAAACAGGTAAGAAAGCGGTTCATACAGCTGACGATGTCAGAACCTGAGCACATCCGGTGTTCGACATTAGGCAGCCATAAACAATATCTCCTTATCCCTTGCTTTAAAACGTCGCTTTACACAATGCGTGCAATGGTTTTGGTGAACAGCAAGTTCTTCTCATTCCTGCATGAGCCAATGCTGTCGAGCATGGGGTCATTGGGTGTTAGCGACATCTATCGATGGTCGACATGGACCGAAGGAGGCCAACAACTGCAATTCGTGATTAACAGTTTTTCCAGAGGATTCCGAACGTCGAATGTTTATCACTGGTGCTATAGGATAATTCCTCCTCAGTGGATTATCAGTTGTGTCATATCATGCTGTTTACACAACGACAATTATTATAGTGCTTATGAGAATCGATCCTAATAGCTGATTCAGTTAAATCTAAGATTGAAAATACAGATTTGCTTGTGTATACTGATTTATTCTAATGTGAAATATAAGTGAGCAAACGGTCTTTATACCAGAACAATCGCAAGGAATATGATCGGATAAGCAGTTCAAGTACGCGAAGGAATTTTGCGAAGATGGTATCTGCGCGATGTGCCTTCAATTGGTTTTCGTTTTGGCGCTTCGGCACCATTATGATACTCCACAGATTTTGGTGATTGGATGATGGGCTAGATCGTTTGATCCAGGCTAGAAAGTGAGGAGCGAGGACAATGGAGTATGCGATAGAGTTCTGGGCCCCTTGGAGGCGAAACGTATACTACCAAGTATTTTCCAATGCCAACTGCAAGCGTAAGCTTCGTTCAGTAGCACCATCTGTTCTCCGACTTGAAGACAACGTTTCCTTCTATGCCACCAACGAAAACGGTACTTTCCAAGTTGCCACGCTTTCCATTCTACTCGAACATCATGGAAATGCAAGTATGAATGAACTAAAGGTTGACTACGTAATGGAAATTCCCCTTAGAGTGGTTATATTTTGGAGTACGACAGATTTTCATTCTAAAAAATGACCCAGAAAGCATGGGCCACGCTACTGCAGTAGCTTGCGTATCAATCTCTCTCTCTATATATAGCAAACGTACTATTCACGACGTAACAGCTTTCCAGGTCTGGACCGAGCTAAGTAACAAACCTAAACTCTAGCCATTCGACGCCCATTTCCTTTCATAAACATTTTCCTCGAACGTCTCAACAGTTTAGATTCTAATACTCGCACAGATCAGGCCATTTTGCATGCCGACACTTTCAAAGTGATCACACATCAGCGGTGAATGTTGGAGAGCAATAACGGCTAGCATCGGGGCACATGCGGACATATCAAAAAATGCCCAGATACCTTGACCCGGAATCATATTGTCATTCGGCTTTAGAGAATGTGATTTATCCGGATGTTCTGTATTCCTATGCCATATAACCAACATCTTCTGAAAGTGTTTGTCAATGGTAATAGACAGCAGATGCTACCCGCATCTCTTCTAAATCTGGGCCCGGAAAACTAAATATATGATGTTTGAAATTACCTTGAATCAAGAGGACATAGTGAGATTCGAAACAGTGGAAGAGCGGTAAACAAGCATATGATGAGAAGTTGCTGGCCTCTTTCGGTCGGTGTCGACCATGGATGTACTTCACAATCGCATCGTGTTTTGCATGCTCCACAGCTTTTCGAAAGCTTAAACAGTCCGATTCGGGCTGCAACAATGATGAGAATATACCGAACCTATTCTTACTATCGCCACATGATGACGGAAAATAGCTGGAAACCGTTTGTAGGGGACATGAGCAAAATCTACATTGAAAACCAGATTTCCTTTGTACGTTAAAGTTGTTGTTTTCCATTGTTGTGTCCATATCAGATACAACATCGTTGGCTATTCTTCTAGGTGCCTCATACAGCAGGTTGGTGAACTTTGGTCTGAGTTCGCCTGCATTGTTGGGCCAGCAGTGTGTAGGCAGACCACCCAGTGTAGTAAACGAAACCCACATGCACGCATGCGCATTCGTGAAGTACTTATGTGCTGTGCAGCTAAAACCGCGGTAAATTGATTAGCCACCGGCAGTGAGCTGAATGTAGAAACACGCTGGAGCCACAGTGTTGTGACTATTTTCATTTCTCACAGCTGTCTAGGCATGGGAAACCCTGCAGTTTCTTAGCCCACGTGCTGTCTGTGACTGAGCGGCGGTTTTCCAGAACATGTACACCCTATGACGACAGCGCCGCCTTGTTCATGTCTACAGAATGGAAAATGTCGTATTCCGAAAGATCTACTCTATGGTGAGTTGCAATTAGGAAGTCGATCATTGGGCAGACCGGGCAGACGTTTGCAAAAGAGATATGAAAGCTCTTGGCATTGACACCACGAGTTAAGAAGAACTTGTTCTTGACCGCTCACATTGAAGGCATTGTGTGAAGCGTTGTCTGCAAGATGGTGGAGGAGCAGATACAACTCTTGGCTGCGGAACGCAGATCACGCCGCCGGCGTGCAACTTATGCAATACAACCGAGTTATGACTTTCGTTGCCAGCGCAACGGGAGAGATTGTTCCTTCCGAATCGGATTGTTTAGTCATCGAAAAACTGTAGAACATGAAAATGCATACGATTGTGATGTACATCCATGGTCGACATCGACCGAAGGAGGCCAACATTGAACTTGTGAAGTCATAGACACTAGATAAAGACACCACAAAAGGACAATTTGACCCGGCGAACCAAAACACAACACGTAAAACTCTCAAATTATTTGTAGACAATAAGTAGTAGTACAAAAGGGGTCAAATCACATCGACCTAATAGCCAGTCAGGATATGATCGACTTGAATGTGCGCAAAAAATCCATAAACACCGTCTGGCGACGGGCCTCCGATAGGTTTGCGAGTAGCGGTTCGACTTGGGCCAGCAATCGTTGAATCTCGACCTCTGCATCATCCACACGAGATTCCAATTGCGGAGAGTTGTTCAAAGAGTTGTCAGTTTCCGTTGCAGCCACAACATCTTGGACAGCGACGTCGGCTTTCTATAAACAGAGTGAGAGGAGTAAGATGAATTTGGTATGGTATGAAAGCACAAGCTTGATCCAGGCAAAGTGTCGCACAATCAGAGACTGCACGTAGGGTAGGATACTGTCAGTTTACCCAAAGAAAAAAGAACAGGCAATGGTAGTGAGACTCCAGCCTGTTTCAGCATGCAACTCACTACCTCCGGCCAATCAATTTAGCACGGTATTAGCCGCACAGCAAAAGGCGCTGCACGATGAACATAGGACAAAAAAGACAATAGTTACGCATCTCAAAAGACGATGGACTGAGTGTATGATCAGTGATGACCCCGGAAGGCGCACAACACACGGCAGTGGTTTACAAAACCTGACAATATCTCAGCCCAAATGCAGGCTTCTGATTTCATTTGCAAGCCACTAAATCCGAGATAATGAAGTTTGTAACCCCGAGACAAAAACAGCACAAACATATTCGTCCGTGAGTGGCGGTACTTGCCAAAAGCAACTGTAATATTGGTGTTGATACTTATCGTAGGACACCATCATTCTTCTTTTCAACACAAGATCCTGAGATTGATCGCACAGTATTTCAACCTAGGTTTCTTTTCATCGACACAGAGATGGACATTCGAACAAATGTGACGGCTATTGCTGAAATCATTCAGCAGTATAAGGAAGCAAACGGTTGGTTTACTTCCGTCTAGAGGGCTGGCTTGCCGAAATACCTCCACGTGGTGCCAGCTGGTTAGGGATCGCGGTCTCGAGCTCAGTGAAGGCTGCGGAGTCCGGTGTGTCTTGAGGGTGTGGTGGAGTTCGCCTGCGCGAGAGTTTCCCTAAAAAAGCACAAAATTCCCATGATGACATCACGACGCGGCGGATGTGACTCTGCCGCTCCAAAAGTCACTCCCCTGTCCCTCAGTCCAAGGACATTGTATGGTGCACAGGCACAAACTGAAGTCACCAACCTATCAACGGGGTTATCGGGCTCCGAACTGGAAATTACCAGAAAAGGGCGTATGAAACGCTTCGTCGGTCACCGGCCACCGATAGGTGCGAACCTCTCTCGCTCCACTGCCTTGTGGGTAAAGGCTCGGGGTGGGACCCCCTAAACGAAATCTCCCCTACTTCGGTGTAGGCAACCGGTTAGTATCATGCCTACGTTCAACGATGACGATGATGACAACGCTTTGTACCCCCCTTCTCGCTTTGTACATCTCATTGTTTATGTTGAACGGCACTATATCTCTATCAGATTGTGCAAATAAGAGGACCATGCATGCATTTCTCGAGCATGTTTGTCGTTATCATACTCTTGCATGGCAGCAAGCATTACGTACAACAACCGACACCCTGCTGCCAGTGTGATAATCCTTCGGTGGCGAACCGCAGTATTCCTTCTGACAGAATGAAACTGCATGACGCCAAAACGAGTGAATGAATACTCGACCAAACGAAGTGCTAGCCTTACTTTGCTAAGTTGAAAGAGATCTCGAGTATACATTGCGGAAGCCACCTAGTTCTGAAGCGCTGGCTGGTCACTATAGAGGCGGATGTTGATGTCCGTCTACGGCGTTCGAAGATGGGAGCGTAACTGGATTACAATTTGTGACGATCTCGCCTCCGATCAACACACATGAGCTGGTGTGATTTGGGACATTCCAACCGTGAAGTCAGCCTCATAAAAGAGAAGTAACATAGTCGGCTGTCTGTGTGTGACAATTCTTCAGTGATCAACCTCCACACTCGTCTCTCAGACTGAAAATGTCTGTTTAAATGTTTCCAACGCTATGAACGAAACCCAGTTGCATGATGAAATCCACCTCCGCCTTAAATGGAATCTAAGCCACGACATCGTAGCACAATAGACTCGTGAGAATAGTTTTAGAGACAATGCGATGATTAATACGA
This sequence comes from Atriophallophorus winterbourni, assembly GCA_013407085.1. Classification (NCBI taxonomy): domain Eukaryota; kingdom Metazoa; phylum Platyhelminthes; class Trematoda; order Plagiorchiida; family Microphallidae; genus Atriophallophorus; species Atriophallophorus winterbourni. Next base: position 175 of record JACCGJ010016248.1, on the reverse strand, counting down.
AATTCTAGAACCAAGCAATACGTGAAGTCCCGATTTCAAGTGACAAACGCAACTTATCCGGTACGAATACTCGAAATTAGAACGCCATTATGACTGTGAAATAAACATAATCTTCCAGGGTTGGTGGACATTTCGTTATCAAGCTAGATGACATCATCGAAGTAACTGGTAATTG
>JACCGJ010016246.1:0-20586 GCA_013407085.1 Atriophallophorus winterbourni | reverse complement strand
ATTTCAACGGTCTCGGTTCAGAAGCCTTTGAAATTCGTCGAAGCGTCAAACAAGAGTGTGTTCTTGCTGCCACACTGTTCGGCATTCTCTCTGTTCTGCTTCCAAAGCGCGCTTTTAGGATTACAACAGAAGGCGTTCACCTACGCGCGCGAAGCGACGGCAAATATTTGAACCGGTTGAGAGTACAAAATAATGCACGAGATGTGCTAATCCGTGACCTGTTGTTTGCGGACCATACAACCATCATTGCTGACTCTCAAGAGAACCTCAGTTCGCTAATGGACTGTTCTTCGTCAGCATGCAAAGACATTGAGCTAACAATCAAAAGGACCAATATTAAAGTCCGTCATCAATGGATTGTATCACCTCCAGTCATCACTGTTCCGAATGGTCAGCTAGAACCAGTACATCATTTCACATATATTGGTTCACCCGGTGCGGATAACATCTCGCTAGATACGGATAATGATAAACGGATTGGCAGAGCTGTCATTATATCCCGATTAAACTCTGGTGTATGGAGTGAACGGAAGTGGACTGTAGAGATGATGGTATACGTACTGATACGTATCTTGAACATGTCGTGGATGGACAGAGAGACCAACACTGAAGTGCTTTTCAAAGCTGGTCTACAGAGCATGTTCACCCAATTGCAACAGCGACGCCTGAGGTAGCTTGGTTATCTTCACAGAATGGAAAATGGTCGTATTCCGAAAGATTAATTCTATGGTGAGTTGCAATCAGGAAGTCGACCATTGGGCAGACCGCACTTGCGTTTAACAGAGGGATATGAAAGCTCTTGTCATTGAACCCACGAGTTGGGAAGAACTTGCTCTTAACCGCGCATATTGTAGGCATTGTGTAAAGCGTCGTTCTCATGCTGGGAGGTAGCAGATACAGCTCTTGACTACTGAATACAGATCATGCCGCTGGCGTGCAACTGACGCCCAACGACCGAGTTCAGCCTGTCGTTGCCTATTGTTCCATCCGTATCAGACTGATCAATCATTCGGAAAGCTTTAAAACATAAAACTGATGTACCTCCATGGTCGTCATGGACGGAATAAGGCCAACAGCTCTCGTTCTGATGTTGTTAATTATAGCTTTCTGTTATTTTCTTTCTTTCACCTTCTGTAGCGTCCCTGCTAAAATCCATTCCCTTTTGCGTATATCTTTTTAGGACCCAGTACTTCATGACATGTTGAGGTCACCACTTCTTTTACTTTCTGCCACTTTTGTTATATCGTCTTTTCTTCGAGCAGCCCTTTCAGGACCTGGAACTTGTTGAAAAAGTTGAAAAATGAATTATTCGTATCGCAGAGAATCAGTCCTCGGACCTCTTTTGCTTTTATTATATATAAACGACTTACCTACTCTAGTGCAGTCGTCCGTGTTTATTTTCAGTGAGGATGCGAAGATTTAGCGCAGAATAAACTCCACAGCCGATAGGCAGATCCTGCAACAGGATCTTGATATGATATATACCTGGTCTCTAGACAACTAGATGCCACTGATTGCTACGAAATACAGCTTATTGTCACTCAAAAGCAAGTTAATCAAGTTGAGCATTAAGTTAATATTATATAGGTCGTGCTGTTATTAAACACGAGTCCTCCGAAAAAGATTTAGGCTTGATTATCAAATCTGACTTAGGAAACTCAATGCAATGTCGGAAGCAACTTAGGTCTCCTTAAAAAAGTCCTGGGTTCGTTTGACCCCAGCGTTGTCTGCAAATTGATTTCAACCTACATCCGCGCTCATATTGAATATTCTATACCGGAACGGGATCCTCGGTTGGAAAAAGATACTCAGCGCAGAGCGTCACGAACTCGTCCCAAGACTTTCTCATTATCCATACGAAATGAGACTTAAATTATTAAAATTACATTCAGCACAATACAGGCGAAAACGAAGAGCACTAACCTTCACACACTAACACACACACATTTTCGTGGTGACCAATCTAAACTTTACCAGCAGCATACCACGTTGAAGTGCCGCAAATATACATTTTCCGTTCGCAATGTGCAATTGTGGAACAGTTCATCTACTCACGTGGTACAATCCAGAACCACAGGAGTTTTCAAGTTACCACTAGATGCCCACATGTACAAGTATTTTTTTTTCACTTTTGGCACTAATCTCTAACAATATTTTAGTATTTTTACCATCTGCACCGATGTAGATTTTTGTGGGTCCTGTAAAGCCTAGCTTTGGTACCGGCACATCATCCATGAATAAATCTGACTTGGAAGGAATCAGGGTCACTCCATGGATATGTGCATCATCTTCCTGCTTGTGGCCCAAGTACAACTATAAGTCACCCGAAGTCAGTTGTATCTGCCAGGCACCAATCCATATTCAGTCACTGAGGTTATACTTCATCATCTCTGCAGCCATTTTGACTGTCCATCCCGGCTCCTACAAGGTCCGGACGTTCAATTTGGAGATGGAAGTGGTGGTCCTGGTGGAGACGATGATCATTGGCCTGACGAATTCCAGATTACTCTGGCTTTCCCCGTCCGACGCCATACACCTTCCAGCGAGGGTATCATATTCTCTCAGGTCCGTGTTGTCTGATGTTGGCGTTTCTGCAGCTTGCAGATTTTTCACAAGGTGGGGTAGCTAGCCCACGCTCATACCGTCATCCTGTGGTGTGGTAAAGTATTAACTTTTTCAACCACAAATCCTTGAATCCTTGAAACTCCCACCTTCTGCAGTCGTGCTTGTGACCGTTCTTGGCGGAGTTTGAACTGAACGTATCTGATTACAAACATTCATATTTTCCATCTTCTATCCATGTGCAATTTTCATAATTGTAATCGACTCCTCTCGAAATATATATGCATCTATTTTCAATTAATCATCAAACAATACTCCGTAGACCGTATCAAAATCTTACTTAGTAACCGGGTCAGTTCTTTTCGTTATCGCGAGTTATAATGAATCCGGCTATCCAACTTTCCCCAGAATCCATTAGACAAATCTGCCTAAATTCAACCACGTATTAATATTTGAATGAACATTCAGTAAAAGTATTTTATGACGATAATAATATCCCATCTACAGACCACATCGGTTCAATTGTTCCTGGTGGCAATCCGCATCCCTGTCGCTCATCGAGAAACGTTCACTCATAAGGGAAGCGAATCGCTTGTCAATAATCGGCTTGACGTCAGTAGTTGTCGCACATCTGTGTCAGCAAGTTACAGGATATGAAACCCTGATTTCGCTAGAACATCGCCTCAATAATTCTTGCTAGCTTCTCGTTTATTATTCTTCAGTGATTCGCAGCATTCGGAATGATGAAGACATGCCTGGTGTGAAAGTGATCGAACAAGATCAAGCGCAGATTGAGATGCTCGAACGAGTGTACAGCAAAGCAACCTAATAATCGTATGCTGAGCTTAGAGCTGGGCCTAAACACGTTTAAGGTATCGGTAGAGACTCTGGTCACCGCTCAGAATTTTCAGTTGTCCTGTATATGTTTTGATAAAGCGGAACCACTGACTGTATTACCATTAAGTTGCCTAACAGATATTCGGCATTCTACTAGCCTCATTCCCCACACCCCTTCGTTGATGTGAAAAAATTAAAATCGTTGACATGTCATTTATTCGCCATGACCATGAACAGAGAGGATTCAAAGTGATTCAAAGTGATTCAAAGTTGTGATGGTCTAAACAGCATTTAGCTTAACAATAACCATAGGATGGAGTTATGAGCCATATACAATAAAAAAGATGAACAGAAAAACTCATGTAGTGCAAATCGTATAAAAATTTGGGTTGTCTCTCATGTATTTGTCCAAACTAGCTTCCGAGTTGGCTGAGTGTGTAACAGTGGAGGGGAGGGTGTTGCATGTGAAACTTACACGTACAGCATACGAATATCTTCGATAGTTCAGTCTTGAAGTGGGATTAAGCACTGTAAGTTCATGTTTCCGACTGGCACGGGGTGGCGAGCGTGTGAAAAGTTTGAACAAGGAATGGTTAGGGACGTGCATAATATTGTACATCAGTATGAGGTCACCTTTTAGTCGACGACAGCGAAAGTTGAAAAGATTGTGACTCCTAAAATTTTCTTCATATGATTAGGCAGCTATTCCGGGTACAAGCTTTGTGGTTCGGTGGTAAATACGCTGCAGAAGATTGATGTCTTCCTGAATTCAGGGTGACCATGCGTAAACAGCGTACTTCATCGCTGGTCTCAGATATGTGTTTATAAAAAAGGGGTTCTGACTGATTGAAAAATCTGCCAAACATTCGTCACAATAACGCCAATACTTGTGACGCCTTTTTGTAAGCCGTATTGCACTGCAATGAAGCCTTTAGACTTGAACTGGTCCAAACTTCCAAATACTTCTCTTCAGTTGACCAAACGAGTTGGTGGGACCCAAGAGTGTAGTGGTAATTTACAGTATTTCCAATGTTAAACACCTTGCACTTTTGGAAGTTGAAGGGTAGGTTGCTTTCCAGAGACCATTCGTGCAATGTGTTCAGATCCTTCTGCAAAGTTCCACAGTCATCATTTGTACGCATGCTTCTCCAAAGCTGTATATTTTCTGCAAATAACATAATTTGCATTTAAAACGCTCGACAATGTCGTTTGCCTAGATCAAAAACAAAATCGGTCCGAGGAATGAACAGTGAGGCACCCCGCTCGTGATTCTAAATGATTTTAATTAGGCGCCGTCCACTCTGACTTGGGCACTCCTGTCGCGTAAATATTGTCCTAGCCAAGCAAAAAGTTTTCCCGTTATCCCATGCAATTTAGGTTTCTGGATCAAAGTACTATGATTGACGCAGTTAAAAGCCTGTGAAATGTCTAAAAAACATGCGTGGATGGATTAACCATTGTCCACACACTCAGTCCAGCCGTTTAAGGTGAGCTAGATGTTAGATAGACATGAGTGATGTTTTCTTAAACCGTGCTGTTTGAACGCAAGCAGTCTATTGTTTTCGAGGTGAAAGGCGATCTTTACCGCAACTTAACTCTCTAGCACTTTAGAAATTACTGGCAACAACGTAACTAGTCTATAGTTCTCAACGTCAGATTGACTCCCGGTCCTTGTAGATTGGTGTGTTGATGCCAGAATTCCATTCCGCGGGAAGGATACTATTTTCGAGCAAAATTTAGAATAACGTGCTGAGTGGACCACACAATGAGGATGCGCATCGTTTGAGGATGAAAGGAGTGATTCCATCTGCTCCTGGTGACTTTGCCGTATTCAAACGAAAAAGTCTGAGCATGAGACACTCATTGTTTATTGAGATTTTATTTAGTATTTCATTCGGAAAGCTGATCGCAAGCGGCTTAAGATGCAGTGATTCCTTGGGGCTATAAACTTTGCAGTAGTTACCTGCAACAACTTCGGCTGCCTCAAACGCAGTCGTAGTTAGACCATGATGTGTACGTAGTGCTGTGATTCCTGTTTCCCAATTATCTGGCATCTGATTCTGGACATAGTTTCTCCATGCATCGTTGCGTATCCTTATCTACTTCCTTGTGCGGCTTCTCAACGTGAAGGTAAATCGTTTTTTCGCTGTTTTTGGCACGAACATGAAATGTAGGTTTATTTCATCACACAGCTTCTCTATGAAGTTTACCCAAGAACGATAGACGTCTATGGTGTCTGGTTTTCAGCCAGGAATCGTTCGAAGAGAATTGTGAAGACTTCTAATATCCATTTGTAGTTTGTTTTGTTGATGTTATTCATTCTCTCAGCTTAAAACAACATAATCGAATAAGAGGAACAGATGGTCGCTAGAACCCAAAGGAGATATGTAGCTCAGATTTCCGACGGCATGTTCCTCACTCGTTAGTATTAGATCCAGGACATATGGCATGTTACCATCTCTATATCTAGTGTTATCGAAGACGTGGTTATAAAAAGGAATATCGAGGATCAGTTCTTGAAACGCATCGTCGAGCTAATTCGTCGAAAGAGCGTTTTTCTTCATCAAGTTTGGAAGGTTGAAGTCTCCCATAAACAGGAGTGGCGTTCGAAATCTGACAGCCAGGAGTCGACTTTCCTGGAGTACTTCAATATTGTGCGCATCACTTGCGCTTAGAGCCCGATAAATTACGCCAACAATGCAATCATCTGCTGTTGTCAGTTTCATTGAGCACCACAGAGTATCCTGTATGCGTAGGTCAAAATCGTCAATTCTTCTGCAGGATAACTGTTGGTTGTAGTAAAGTGCTACGCCAACGCCGACTCCCGTACGGTCTTGACGAAGAAGAGACATTTATTTCAATGTCAATTCATCGTCTGTTAAATAAGGTTCAAACCATGTTTCGGAAATTGCAACTAAGTCCGGTGAGTGCTGTGTACATACGGTATCAAGCTCCCGTATTTTGTTTCTCAGACACCACGCGTTTGTGTAGAGACACTTTATGGTTTTATGGGTTAACAATGATGGGCAATGTGAAAGACTAGTTTTAGATCAAAGCTTTGATATGTTTGGCAAAGATTGACGGTTAGTATGCCTAAATTCTAAGTTCTGAGTTCTGAGGTCAGTTCACAGTATACAACTGAGGCGTTGAAGTCGTTTCTACTTTTACGACTCGGTTTGAGTCGGACACAGATAGTTTTTTGGAGAGCTAATTAAAATGACTTGACTTGGGCTCATGAGTGTTATATTGTCTGTAGGATCTAGTTTATTTGTTTTTGGAGCACTCATCCTGACACCACTTGGTGGCTTGCGACTGTTTTGAGTTCATTGTGTTCGAATTAAATCGGTCATATTGCTAGTCAGAAGGAGTAGCTTTGAATTGTAGCCAAAACCTTCATTGCCGTGTGATCACGGATCCAGTCATCGTGTTACGGGATATACTCTGGTGCTCATTCCGAGTAGCTAACAGCGAAAACTGTGTATTCTTAGTAGTATATTGTCCACCGTCTGCACAGGAAGGTTCTAATCTGGGCCTAATCGACAAAATTCTCATTGCTACTTACAGATACACTGGTGGATTTTCGATTGGGATTCGAAAATTCAAGGTTTCAAGGATTTATGGGTGAAACAGTTGTTACTTTACAACACCACACAGTGACAGTATGGATGGAAACATGGAAAATACAATAGTTTAAAAGCAGTAGAAAATATTGAATGTAAGGCTCATGAATGATCCTCGTTTGCAAGTGCAAGTGAGTCCACCACAGTTTGGGGTGGGGAATTCCAAAGAAAAATGGCGCTGACAATCAACACGGGATCTTGGAACGTAAAGGGTTAGGGTAGGTCACTTTCCCGTCACACAATTCAAGTGAGTTTTTGTTAGTTATCCTTTAGTAGCCACATTTATATAGGTCAAAATGATGTCGCGTCGTATCCTCCATTGGGTAAAGTCGCATAGACCCAGACGTCGCATTTTTCCAGTTTACGGAACATTGCGAAGACCCATCACTAAATTTGCTGCTCTATGATAGATTTTATCAAAAAGCGCACCCAAGGAGCCCAGACCTCTACCTCGTACTCCATCGTAGGGCAAAAGTATAAATTCATTATCATTGGTAACGTTACCAGAGAGAATGTTTCAAATATTCCTCGAAAGATACTCAACAATCTGCTGGCTCGTCGATATATATTCTGGCAGTGCACTGTGCTCTTCATGTTTCCGCTAATCCACACTCCAAGATCTCCTTCTAACGAGCTCCATGCTAGGTTTTCAGTTCCCAATCGTTATGTCGAAGAAACATTCTTGCATCTTACATTTCTGTATGTTGAATGACATGTCATTAACGGCTGCCTAATTCGACATGCTGTCCAATTCCATTTTTCAGTTTCTCACAATCCTCTGCAGAACTAATTGTGGTCCAAATTGTTACATTATTCGCGAACAGGACCATTTTGGACCATATGAGGGTGAAGGGGAAATCGTTTATGTATAACAGAAATAGGAGCGGGTCAATCACAGATCCTTTTTAGACTCCGCTGGTGGTTTGAACGCTTGGAATAGCACTCTGTTAGCATTATCTGGGGCGTCGCGATCTGACAGATAGTTGCACAACCATGAGTGAGTGGTTCACATAGTCCTGAATGCATCAGTTTTTGGAGAAGCAAATGATGATTGACTCTGTCAAAGGCTTCTGAAATGTCTAGGTAAATGACGTGGATGCAAGAACTTTTATCTATCGTCCAGTCGTCTAACGCAATGAGAATATTTGTGAGACAAGATCGGTGAGATCAAAATCCATGCTAGCTGTTGAAAAGAGATTATGCGGTTCAAAGTGTACAACCATTCATCTCGATAGTATACGTTACATGACGTTAGCAATAACAGATGAAACTGTGAGAGGACGATAATTTGCAGCGTTTGATCGGCAGCCACATTCGGAAATAGGTGTTATCACGCTGGGCTTCCAATCTATTGGTACCACTCCCTTAAGCATCGGATAGCTAAACAGGCTGGAGAGCGGTTCACTCTAATTTATCTAATCTACAGAGTTGTACCATTCAACCAGAACACTCCCTAGAACACGCATTCGGTGAGTTGTTGGACGATATTCCTATTGAAAATTACGTTGCAAGCCAAACCCAATACCGCGAAACCGATGTACCTTCACTCTTGTAATTCAAGATAATTCAAGGTTTTTAATGGTCTAAAAAGCAACAAGCTTAATTGAAAATTATGTGTATAAGTAATATAAAAAATTAAACAGTATATAAGTGTTCTGGAAACTAATAATGCAATAAAAATTTGTGTAATTTCGTTTCAAAGTCATGCAAGTTAGTCGTGTGAGCAACGGTTGGAGGTTAACTGTTCCAAGTAAAACAGACACGGACAGAGAAAAAATACCTTCTACAGTTCAGGCGGAAATGGGGTACGACTATCACATATTCATGGGTCCGATAATTCCTCGTATTTTTTCGCATGAAAAAATGCTGTAATGGTTGGTCCGGGGCATGGAATGTTTTGTAAAGTAAGATAAGGTCTCCTCTGATTCGTCGATAGGGGAAAAACGAACAGATTCAGTTGAGCTATCCTTTCTTTATATAGTTTGTTTCGGATGCTGAGAACTAGTTTCGTTGAGCGGTGATAGATTCGCTGCATAAGTTTCACATCCGTCTTAAGCCACGGAGACCATGACTGCACATCGTATTGCATGACTGGTCTCAAGTATGTATTCATGATCCTTGGGCATATCTTGGGCGAAAATTTCCCAAATACACGTTTGAGTAGATTGAGAACACGTGTTGCTTCAAAGGCATTGTTAGTTTGAAGTGATGTTTTTAAACTGGAGCTTATCCAGACACCCAAATATATTTCCTTACCTCGATTTTTGAAGACATGCGAACTTAATTGATTTGTGAACTCTACTCGATTCCCCACATTCATGATTCTGCATTTTTTGAAGTTAAACGGCAGTTTGTTCTTTAACGACCAGCTGTAAAGCCTATCCAGCTTTTTTTGTAATAGCAGACAGTCTTCTGGACTACGAATGCTGTGCCAAATCTTTATGTCGTCCGCAAATAACGAATTGTTACATCGAACAATTTCCGGTATTCCATTGACATAAACCAGAAAGAAGATCTCGTTTTTGCAAAAAATGAACACGACATTGATAAAGATGTTTAAAAATGTCCAATGAAAATAAGTGATCATGTCGTCCTCCAGTTTGACTATCTGTTTAAACCTGTATGTCCAAATGATGCCTGCAAAACAGTTAGTAGGATCAACATTATGGCTTTGAGTGATGCTCTTGTGTTAGGAGGGCACCTTCTGTCGCATAGACATTGAATGAACTATCGATTATTCGACCAATCAAGATCGATGGTGAGTTCCAATCGTGATTTTTATCAACTGTGATATTCACACATTTGCTCTTTGCATTCGATAAATAGACGAGTTGAGTGACGGTTGCGTTTTTTCTGACCACACGGGCTGGGCCAACAGTAGTACAGCACATACATAACAACTTGGTGACGGGGTGTTTTCCATGATGTCCGCTAAATGAGGAGTGTCACTTTTACAAAAGTTGGTTGAACGAATACTCCAGATAAAAGAAGGAAATTCTTCTGCGAATGATCTCAAATCTCCATCTACCGAAGCTCTCATGTCATCTATAATGGAATTTAACTTTGACCCGGAAAATAGTGTGACTTTTGACACGTAGTTCCGGCGTTATGAAGATATATTCCGAATAGACCTTAAGGACCTGAAAGATGACTGCAAAGTTCGACTGCTGTTGCGTACATTGGGTGCAGCGGAATTAGACAAATATTGCAATTTAATTCTGCCTCAGAACCCACGCGACCGTACATTTGGTGAGACAGTCGAATCGCTCAAGCAATGTTTTGGTGATCAATCGTTTCTCTTCAGTATTCGTTACCGCTGTCTCAATTCAGTCATGCATGAAACAACCGATTTTGTGACACATATAGAAGACGTTAATAGAGAGTGTGAACGCTTCAAATTGCGCTCCCTGATAGACGATCAATTTATATGTCTCATTTTAATCAGCAGTCTGCGATCCTCGAAATTTACTGAAATTCGGACTCGCTTACTGAATCGTCCAGAGCAGGATCCGACTATAACACATCAAGCAATCGGATGAGAACACCGCGTCTCTTGAACATTAGAAACGACTCTGCTCTCGTGCAATCGACCCATCACGACAATTTTACAATCCAGGCGGTACATTAACCAGAAAAGAAGAACACTGAACAACCGTCGTGCGGACCAGGAGATTGGCATGTTCAGTCACGACAACTTTATTTGCGGAATCACAAGTGTGGCTTCCAGTAAAAGCGGCCACTGCTCCTGGGTGGCTATGACGATTTCAATGGCAACATTTGAGACACTTTGAAACAAGAACGATCGGAAATTCTTGCCAGGCACGACAATCGAGTCAGCTGTTTGTGAGTCTCTGAAGATGGCATGGCTGTTTGCACCGGTTCGTGGAAGATTTTTTTCCGGATATGGAATTGAGTTAACCACCGCACACTTGTAATCATTATTAACTGATAACCGTCAACTTCAAACGTACATGAGTTTTGAGTATGGCTAATATAAACCTCATGATTTAAATTAAAGTGAGCGCAAATCTGTCCTGAGGAACCATAGAACAAACCTCGATTTCAAACCAAGAGGCAGAACACGTAATTGGGTAACGGTACGAAACATTGCTTGGCGACAACATTGGTAAAACTCATCATCACAGACCTGGGAAAGATTCTGTTTACTGCAGAACAAAGTAAACAAATTTGTCTTCCAAGACAAGTTTTACTTAAAAGATGTGATACCACGCATGATGAAGCTAAGCCCCAAAATACTTTATCGTATGGTTAACAATCAAGATAAGGTGAAACCTGGAGTTGCAGTGAACACGTTAGCTGGACCAACAACAACTGCATCAGCAACTGCTGAAGCTTTGATCACGTTTTATTCATCTGTATTCAACCCGAGAGAGAAATGCAATAAACATCCCAAATCAAACCAATTCAACTACGGTTGCCAAATGAATGTCACGTCGAAACGCGGCCTTGAAAGGTTTATTTGATCTTAAATCTCGAAAGTCTCCTGGGGCCTACGGAATAAATCCTCAAATATTGAATCAATGTGCGAATTTAGTTTACAAACCACTCGCATACCTGTTCAAACAAACACTGGCAAACGGAGTGATTTCTACAAATTACACTGTAACCTGTGATTTCACAATTACTTGAGCACCTCACTGTTGACGATCTAATGGAACATTTTGAAAATAATCAGTTGCTTTCAATGAAACAGCAAGGATTTGGACGGAATTATTCCTGTTTATCTAATTTACTGATAACGCTGGATCAGTGAATAAAATAGGTAGATAAGGGGCAAAAAATACACACGTGCTACCGATATATCTCAAAAGCTTTTGATCGTGTTGACCGTACCGTAATACCGAAGAAACATTAAAGACTTGGCATCACCGGGCACTTGTTGAGTTGGCTAAATGACTACCTGAATAACTACCAGGTATGTGGCAATTTAATAAGTGGTTTCCGATTCATCGAAACGTATACTGGGAAACTGAGAATTCAGAGCGGTGTCCAGAGTCTCTACCGATGCATTCAACGTTTGTTTGCTGAGCTCTAAGCTTGGAATCCAATCATCCAGGTTGCTTTGCTGTACACTTGTTTGAGCAGCTAAATCTGCGTTTGGTCCAGTTCGACAATTTTTACATACCTAGCATTCACCAGGCATCTTTCCATCAATCAGAACTGATTTCTAACATTTTGCGTTCACGCGGGGGAACAGTTGCTACAAGTGACAAATTTGACCTTAACACTGACGACTTTATTCCGACGACACATGTTTCGCGAACATAAGATCGTTTCCTGTGGCTAACCAAATGTACAAATCACAGCACAAAAATCTAAACGGCTGGGTTTGGTTTGTGTTTTGTTTTGTGTGGAGAAAATGTGCGGAAAGTGACTGCTGTGTATGCAGGAAGCCAGCAGCCAATCACGAGACTCTCGTGAGCGTGACCTCGGTTCTGATTGGTCCAATTGTTTCGGTATTGATTACTCATGTTCGAAGCGGCGGTCAGCCGTCGATTGTCTCAGGTTTCGGAATACAGTTTAGTGTTCGCAAATCTGGGGTTCTTGGACACAGCAATTGGCGTCGCGAGTTTCAATTACTGTTCTTGACGAATCTGCATCTACTTTCTTCACGTTACTGATTCCAATGGATTTCCTTCAGGCTCCTACTGAATTCTGGCCCTCTGGAGCTGGAAAGCCTACTTCGGATGATTGGAAAAATTGGAAAAATTCATTCTGTGACTTTGTGGACTTACTCTGTGTCCAAACCAGAATATTTAACTAATCCAGTGATTTTGCAGAATTTACTACGTTCTAATCTTGCTCGTGAAGACTCACGAGTATTCGACGATTTACAGTTGGCCAAAGTGAAAGACTTCAGAGAAGCATTTACTGCGCTAGATAAATGCTGGGGTCCTCGAGTAAACAAGTATGTTACCCGGTTTCGTTTCTCGAAGGTTTGCCAAGAGTCCGGAGAACCAGTTGATGAATTTATAACCAGACTACTGCATGCAGCTCGTCCGTGTGAATACAACAATATTCCTCTAAAGAAAGTTGAAGATACGTTCTTAAAATATCACAACTAGTTTGATTCGATTCGTGGCGTGGCGGTTGGATTAATTTTGACCTCCGAGATTTTTGGATATAACTTTCTTGGTTTTCATCCGATCGGTTTGATTTTTGGATATCTATCTGAAAGCTTGCTACGTCGGATCTATTCATACAAGAATCATCCATCTGCGACGTGTCGTTCTTTGTGTACGTCAACCTTGGATTTTTCTACAGTTTGTTCGTTTATTGGAATCGCTTTTGTGTTTCTGCTGTTCGATTACCCAATTGGTGTTTATCACTGTCGGGAACTACTCGGAGAAATACACAAAGTGATATCAAATTCACGCCAAAAATCTCAAAGGGAATTTGGCAAATTATCAGCTAAATCGAGTGACGAAATTTTCCGACAACCCGTCATTTTCCGTCAACTCCGCCCAATACCACACAAACCAACCGCAGCCGTATCGATTTTTGTGCTCTGATTTGTACTTTTAGTTGACCCCGTTAACATGAAACAATCTGATGTTCGCGAAACGTGCGTCGTCTGCATGAAAATCGTCAGTGGTAAGGTCAAATCTGTCACGTGTCAAAACTGTTCCCACAAATGCCACGCAAAATGCGACAAATCATTGACCTCGGATGCGCTATCGATCCTGATGGATGAAAACATGCCTGGTGTTCGACATAAATTGTTGTAGAATACCAAAACTGTTCAGCCTTAACAGAGCATGCTTTTAAAATTAATATAGTATTTCACAGTTCATAATCATAATTTAAGAATCCTCTCAATGTCTCAACACATCACACCCTAATTCTGAAATTATTATACTTGAACAATGAGTTATTGAAAGTGCTCATGATTTTTGATAAAACTGATATGATTCAATGATACATTTTAATATTTTAATAATGTATAACGAATGTACGTTGTCGATGCTATATTGTAAATTGTTATTGTTTGATTAGATCCGCATTCGAATATTCTAAACAACATTTTAGTCTTAACAACTTTATCATTCCTAGAAGACTGGTTATGAGATACTTCCGGTTTCTGGATGTTTTACATTATAAGATGAAAAGAGTCATTTTAATTAGCAGTGAGCTGTGAAGAAAACCTAACACTCAAATATGTTGTGAAGAAAATTTCGCCACATTTTAAAGATGTGTATTTCTACGGAGTTCAAAAATTCGAAACATTTTTGTTGTTGAGCAAAACGAAACATGCGCTCGGTGTTTCAATCGATGCCAGACAGTATTTTATTACTTGACATACCCCAGACACGCTTCAAAACTTCAGTAATTACCTAAACAAGTGTATACTTGAATGCCACTGTTGCACAGGGTCCGTACAAGGCTCACTGAACCTAATCTTACTGTCTCTACCTGATGACGGCAAATAGCCAGAAACCGGTAGTTGTGTGTAATTTCGGGGATGTGAGTAACACATCACTTTGGTCATCCATAAGCGCCTTGAATGCTTGATCACAAATCACTATGTGATTATGTGTTTGAACATCGTGATTCGTTTCGAACCTTAAGCAACAGGGGTATTCAAGTATACACTTGTTTACCATTTATCCACTGTTTCAAGGCTCACTGAATCTAATCTTACTGTCTCAACCTGATGACGGCAAACAGCCAGAAACCGGTAGTGGAGTGTAATTTCGGGGGATGTGAGCAACACATCACTTCAGTAATTACCCGTTGTTTTTTCACTTGATTTTCGGCTCGTGCTATTCAATTTTATTTTCCACTTTTCCAAGTTTTGTCTGCAAAACAACAGTTCGAGCGGACGTATATTAATATTCTCAGTATGGAGATGCGAAATACATTAGCGATGAGCGCTTATGATGTATAGAACAACAACATCCAGCATAACACAAGAGTAGGATGCATCGAAAAGTCGGACGACGACAATCACGAACTCGTAATTATTCCGGTTTCGGGTAGATTGCATGAGAACCTTTCAAGCTAAAATATCCTCTAACGCATTAAGAAATAGAATACGGACAGGCTGACCTCACTGATGAATTGGGACACAATATTCAAGTGGATGTGAAACGCCGAGGGTGAGGTGTTTTATGTTCGACTGATGACCCAATTTTTTATTGAGGGCCACATGTAATCAATTCCGACCTCTCCCCTTACCCACTACACTGGTGCGGTGACCAAACGATGAACCTGCGATAGACGGATATCGTGGTCAAGGAACCAGTGTAGGTAGTGAAAAGTCAGCACGTTTTCGTAGAAAACTTTTATTACGTTGGTTTAAATCACACAAACTGAGAATTTATATATGAACCATTTGCATACATCACGTGACGCTCGCACCTGCTTCGGATTATCGGCCGACTTCCGGTTTTTTATGCAAAGAGGTCATTTAAGGTTAACGAGTGGGAACAGGAAAACATCCAACAATAAACACGTTACTCCCCGCTTTGCACATCCCCTTGAAGATTGCTTCTTAATCTATCTCTGAGGTCAACCGGTTCAACGCTAATCAAGTTCACCAACGAATCCCACAACACAAAAGAAAGCCGATTGATCAAACACGTTTATTACACACAAGACGAATGACGAAACACGCGCCTATCTTATATAGGCAAAACAAACGATCACAACAACGATCAACAACCAATACTTGACGTGACGTGCGGTTGGATTAATTTTGACCTCCGATATTTTTGGATATAACTTTCTTAGTTTTCATCCGATCGGTTTGATTTTTGGATATCTATCTGAAAGCGTGCTACGTCGGATCTATTCATACAAGAATCATCCATCTGCGACCTGTCGTTCTTTGTGTACGTCAACCGTGGATTTTTCTACAGTTTGTTCGTTGATTGGAATCGCTTTTGTGTTTCTGCTGTTCGATTACCCCATTGGTGTTTATCACTGTCGGGAACTACTCGAAGAAATACACAACGTGATATCAAATTCACGCCTAAAATCTCAAAGGGAATCTGGCAAATTAGCAGCTAAATCGAGTGACGAAATTTTCCGACAGCCCGTCATTTTCCGTCAACTCCGCCCAATACCACACAAACCAACCACAGCCGTATCGATTTTTATGCTCTGATTTGTACTTTTCATTGACCTCATTAACATGAAACAATCTGATGTTCGCGAAACGTGCGTCGTCTGCATGAAAGTCGTCCGTGGTAAGGTCAAATCTGTCACGTGTCAAAACTGTTCCCGCAAATGCCACGCAAAATGCGACAAATCATTGACCTCGGATGCGCTATCGATCCTGATGGATGAAAACATGCCTGGTGTATGCTACGTGTGCGAGAGTTGTCGAGCTAAACCGAACGCAGATTTAACTGCTCGAACAAGTGTTGCGCAAAGCAACCTGGATGATCGGATGCTGAGCTTAGAGCTTATCATACAAACGTTGAAGACATCGGTAGAGACCCAAAATTCTCAGTTTGCTAGTATGTTTTTCAATAAATCGGAAACCACTGACGGTAATACCGTCAGATAAACGCTAAATCTTCGATCTTTCAACATGAATGTTCAGCTGTTGCAACTGTGCCGGAGTGTCTTGAGGAGCGTCCTTTTCATCAAAAGGCCAACTTTACAAATGCGACTGTATTGGGCCTGTCTGCCCAAAACATCCCTGGTTCGCAAAAAGATACGAAGCCAAAGCCACCTACTCACCCGAAGGATCAGCGAAAACCCTTAGGTTCGAAACCGAATGTCATCGAGCAAAACACTCCCAAAGTGAACACTATAGGTATTCGATCTAAGGTAGTTGAAACGTCCAGCAACCAGCGAAAGCGCCAAACACAGAGTGTACATTCAGTCCATGGGCTAAGTGTGATTTGCACCAACTTAAAGGAAACGAGTGCCACCTTACTAGGGGACAGGCTAAAGCACGATAAAGAAGAATGGAAAAGGTTGTGCAACAACATGGACTTGGAGCCAGTTGAACCACTATCATTGATACGACTAAGTCGTAAACCTACTTCTTCAAATCTCGACAAGCTAAGATTGCTTAGAATCACGGTTCACTCTGAAAGGGATCTTGAAAACATCTTACTATCCGCTTTTCTCCTGCGTAAGGAGCGTTCAGAGACCACTGCAAGGATCTTTGCTGATGTGCCCTGGTGGGAAAGGGCCCGAAAGGACAAGCAACAAAACCAAACGAAACAGAGGGATGATCGAAGTATAATCCTTTTGGGAGTTCCAGAAGCTGATGAAGCAACTGATAAAGCGGTGCAGCGCAAACACGATCAGTTACAATGGAGATTCATCAGTGATATACTTGGTTTGCATGATGTAGCTGTGACGGACACGTTCCGCATCCCCAAATCTACGAATTATAAGGGCATTGGTCCTAAGCCCCTTAAAATAACGTTCTTGCGTAATGATATGTTGAACACGGTCAAAAATCGTTGGGAAAATGGCCGCAGAATAATCCCGCGAGAAATTAGACTAGGTGCATCGAAACACCATATTGGAAAGATAGATGCACCACTAAGTTCAATAGAAACACTACCAAGTCAATCAGTTTTTGACGTGTCAGAAACAATTTCAGCCGATACGATAGATCACTGTGTTCCAACAGTACAACCCCAAAACGATCAAGCATCCCTGCAAGCAAAAAACCTTCAGTTGCCGACTCTGGAGGAGTCGGCCTAACATATATCCTGCACTCCACTAGCCTTCTTCCCCACACCCCATCCTTGTTGAGAAAAACAACTATGAAATGCATCTACACCAACGCACAATGTCTCGGAAACAAAATCGGTGAACTGCGTGCAGTTTTTTCGAGGTGTTCACCAGACATCATCGCCGTAACGGAAACGTGGCTGCAGACTCAGCAAACAAATAGTGAACTTGAATTACCAGGAATGTCACTTATTCGTCATGACCGTGAAACCAGAGGAGGAGGAGTAGCTTTGTATTATAGCCAAAACCTTCTGTGCCGTGAGATTACGGATCAAGACATCGTGTTACGGGATACACTCTGGTGCTCAATCCGACTAGCTAACGGCGAAGACTGTGTTTTGGGAGTAGTATATCGCCCACCGTCTGCACAGGAAACTTACAATCTGGCGATACTGGATAAAATTCGCATGGTTACTTCCAGATACACTTGTGGATTTTTGATTATGGGTGACTTCAATTTACCGAATCTGCAGAGCAGCACCATTTACCCAGAATACTCCCTCGAGCGCGCATTCAGTGAGTTGTTTGAAGATATTCCTCTTTATAACCACATTACATGTAATACCCGATACCGCGGAAACGATTTACCCTCACTCTTAGATCTCGTTCTGACAAGCAATGAACATGACATTGATAACGTTGCTTATGAAAGTCCACTGGGACTAAGTGATCACGTCGTCATTCAGTTTGACTATCTGTTTGAAGCTGTAAGAACAAATGATGCCCGTAAAAAAGTTAGGCGGATCAACACTATGGCGTTGAGTGATGCTCTGAAAAACACGTTTAACTGCCAACTGGAAACCAGCAACGTACATGACTTTTGGATATGGCTAATATCTAATCTCAAAAGTTCAATCGAAGTGAGCTCCGAATTTGTCCTCAGGAACTCAAGAAAAAACTTTGAATTTAAATTAAGAAGCAGAACTCGTAAGTGGTTAACGGTACGAAACATTGCTTGGCGACACCATCGACAAAACCCATCATCCGAGACCTGGGAAACATTCCGTTTACTGCGGAACAAAGTAAACAAATTTGTCATCCAAGACAAGTTGTGCTTCCAAGAAGTGATATCAAGCATGATGGAGCGAAACCCCAAAATACTATATCGTATGGTTAACGATCAAGCTAAGGTGAAACCTGGAGTAGCGTCCGTGAACACACCAGCTGGACCAACAACAACTGCAGCAGAAACTGCTGATGCTTTAGCCACGTTTTATTCATCGGTATTCAACCCGATACAACATGCAACAAACAGCCCAAATCCAACACTTTCGAACACGGTTGCCCTAAGTGAAATAAGTGTCACTGAGAAACGCGTCCTCCAAGGTTTATTTAATCTTAAAACCGGAAAGTCTCCTGGGGCCGACGGAATAACCCCGAAAATATTGAAGCAATTTGCGAGTTTGGTGTACAAACCACTCACTTATCTGTTCGAGCAAACACTGGCAAGTGGAGTGATTCCTACAGATTGGAAACGAGCAATAATTTCTCCAATTTACAAAGGTGGAAATCGCTCCGATGTTTCCAACTACCGACCCGTTACTCTGTTACCAGTGATTTCAAAATTACTTGAGCGACTCATTGTTGACGATCTAATGAAACACTTCGAGAATAATCAGTTGCTTTCGAGGAACCAGCATGGATTCAGACGAAATTATTCTTGTTTGTCAAATTTACTGGTAACGCTAGATGACTTAACAAAATCGGTAGATAAGGGACAAGCAATACACGCGTGCTACTTAGATATTTCAAAAGCATTCGATCGTGTTGACCATTCCCTACTACTGCAGAAGCTTGAAAGGCTTGGTATCACTGGAAAGTTTCTGAATTGGCTAAATGACTACCTAACAAATCGCACTAACCGGGCACGTGTGATGGTGCATATCCAAACCCATTGCAGCAACTAGCGGAGTTCCCAGGCCTCAGTCCTTGGTATGATCCTCTTTCGGTTATGTCAATGAAATACCGGAAACTTTTCAATGTAAATTCGTATTGCGGACGACATGGAGATTGGCGCAGCATTCGTAGTCCGAAAGGTGACTGTCTGCTATTACAAAACGGATCTTGATACATTCAACAGTGTCGTGGGAGAACCCAACTGCCGTTAACTTCAACAAATGAAGGATCATGAAGTGGGATCGGTAGAGTCCCATATCCCATAGGTTCGCATCCTTGAAAATTGCAGTGAAGAAAAAGATTTGGGTGTCTGGATATGCTCCAGTTTAAAAACCACTTCAAACTAACAGTGCTTTTAAAAAAGCAACACGTGTTCTAAATCTACTCAAACGTGTATTTGGGAAATTTTCGCCCAAGATATTCCCAAGGATCATGAATACATACTTGAGACCAGTCATGGGATACGGTGTGCAGTCATGGTCTCCGTGGCTCAAGAGGGATGTGGAACTTATGCAGCGAATCTATCACCGCAGCGAATCTATCAACGCTCAACGAAACTAGTTCTCAGCATCCGAAACAAACCATATAAAGAAAGGATAGCTCAACTGAATCTGTTCGATTTTCCCTATCGACGAATCAGAGGAGACCTTATCTTACTTTACAAAACCTTTCATACCCCGAACCATCCCTTACAGGATTTATTCACGCGAAGGGATACGAGGAATTATCGGACCCATGAATATGTGCTGGTCGTACCCCATTCCCGTCTGAACTGTAGAAAGTATTTTTACTCTGTCCGTGTCTGTTTTACTTGGAACAGTTTACCTTCAACCGTTGCTCACGCCACTAACTTGCATGACTTTAAAACGAAATTAGACGAATTTTTATTGGCATTTTCGTTTCCAGAACACTATATACTTTTTTTAATCTTACTGTTCTTACTGTT
>JACCGJ010016245.1:0-15094 GCA_013407085.1 Atriophallophorus winterbourni | reverse complement strand
AGTTCGTTTCATCCGATACGAAACCCGTCTACACATCATACGGACCTACACGAACACACCCACTTACCCGAACCATCGATCGATAATTTTTCGCTCCGGTGCCATGACCTCAAAAACGAAGCCCATTGACAGCGGCCACGTGTGCAAACTTTGTCGAAAGGCCGTAAGCCGCAAAGCCCGACAGGCTAATTGTTTTGTTTGTCGTGAGAAGGTTCATATGAAGTGCGATGCTACTTTGACCGTGGATGCCCTTACTGTTATCAATGCAGACGAAATTCCAGGAGTTTGCTACATCTGTCAGACATGCAGATCTCAATCGAGAAATTTTACGAAGACAACTGTGAGCACACAGACCGACGCGGATACGAAAATTTTATGTTTCGAGAGTAGTGTACAAAGAATCGAAGGTCTGGTAAACAAGCTACTGATTGGTAAACTCGGATCTAGAGCAGATTGTGAACATCATGTCTCTTCCGCGGTTATAGAAAGGCAGCAAACCGAAAAAGATGATGACCAACCTGTACACAAGCGCCCACATAATTCGAAACACTTTTCTGACGCGAACTCCTCTGTCACTAAAACGGTTACGAAGACCAAGATGCTGGCTCATCGGGTGGTCCCGCTCAAACAATCGGTTTTAACACCTAATGTTGCCGCCCCAAAGATCGCAAAAAATCTCTCTGTAATCTGTACCAACATACAGGAGTCCAGCGAGACACTTCTGGTGAATAGACAACGACACGACCTAGAACAATGGTCCAAACTTTTTACGTTGATGGGGTTGGAAACGATAAAACCGTTAGCTGTTACACGTTTGGTTCGCCACCAAAGCTCCCCACACTCCGGCGAAGCGCGGCTACTAAAAGTAACACTAAACAGTGAGAGGGATATGGAGATTATTCTTTTGAATTCTTACTTGTTACGTGACATACCTACGTGCAATACTCGAATCTACGCCGATATACCTTGGTGGGAAAGAAAAGGAGGCGGAGACGTTCGTAAGAAAATCAATGAGCGTAGTCTGATCCTTCTAGGCGTTCCAGAGGCTACCAGTACAACAGAGGCCGCGAAACAACAACAACACGACTATA
This sequence comes from Atriophallophorus winterbourni, assembly GCA_013407085.1. NCBI lineage: Eukaryota > Metazoa > Platyhelminthes > Trematoda > Plagiorchiida > Microphallidae > Atriophallophorus > Atriophallophorus winterbourni. Next base: position 14,003 of record JACCGJ010016245.1, on the reverse strand, counting down.
AACAGGGGTTATACGTTGCAGAAGCGATTGGAGCACGCGAAAGTGTTGTCGCAAATACCTTCAGGATACCGAGGTCATCAAACTACAAAGGCGATGGACCACCCCCTTTAAAACTCACTTTCCTAACTTCTGCTATGACAGCCTTTGTCAGACAAAATTGGAAAATACACAAAAAAATATACCAAATGAGCTCAGACTCAGCATACCGAAGGTTGCCACCGAAACACAAGCTGCAGCGACGCCGTGCGAAGACACGGATAGACTGAACTCGGAGGTTGTTTCAAAAAACTGCAATGGTCCGGCTCTCAGGGGGTCGGACATACAAACATCATCCGCGTAGGCTCGCTACACACGAAAACCACTGTTAAATGCCTATACACAAATGCACAGTGCTTGCGAAACAAAATCGCTGAATTATCCCACTTTAACGCTCAGTTTTCTGCTGACATCATTGCTATTACCGAAACATGGTTCTACGATCAGGTGAATGATTGCGAGCTGGCACTTCCCAACATGATCCTACTTCGACGAGACCGTTCAAGATCAGGTGGTGGAGTTGCTTTGTATTACAACGAGCGTCTTCAATGCACAGCTGTACCTGACACAAGGTTTGAGCTAGAGGACACCATGTGGTGTAGCCTTCGCTTGGAAACTGGAGAGAACTGTATACTTGGTGTGATCTACCGCTCGCACAACTCTTCCGATGCCCACAATGAAACGTTGTTACAAATGATGCGCAACGCTGGAAACCTTAGAGGATGCCAATTGTTAATAATGGGTGATTTTAACCTCCCACATCTCTACTCCAAAAGCGTGCATACTCAGCAATCCCTTGAGTACAAATTCCGTGAGATTATCACTTTCACTCCCCTATACAACCATGTCCGTTCATTCACTCGACAAAGGGGACTCAATGAACCATCAATTCTGGATCTGGTTTCAACCTCCGAAGCAACAGCAGTGGAGTCAGTGCAGTATCATAGTCCTTTGGGGCTAAGTGACCATCTTGTGTTGTCCTTCGAATTCGTGTGCAAGCCCGAAGGGCGTCGGGCGACGTTAAGTTCATCAGGAGAGTCGATTACTTCGGCCTTCGCGGTGCCATTACGATTATGGAGGAAAAACATCTCGATCTTACGAATGCAGATACTCATTGTTCTAGTCTGTTAAGTTATATCGGTACAAAACTAGACGAAAATTCTACTTGTGTTCCCAAAAGGAAATCAAGAACATTTTGCTTCAAACTCCGAAGCCGCACTCGGAAGTGGATAGCCATGCGAAAGTCCGCATGGGCTGCACATAAAATAACACGAACAGACGCATCTTGGGAACACTTTCGTAGTTTTCGTAACAAGGTGACGTCCTTAATTCGAGAAGACAAGCAATATCACCATTTTAATCTGATCGACCAGATGGAACGACATCCTAAGTTGCTGTACACCATCGTAAACACCGCGACCAAGGTTAAGCCAGGTGTATTTCCTATCCAGACAGAGAACGGACTGACTGATAATTTCAAGGATACAGCTGATGCCCTAATATCATTTTATGCGCAAGTATTTTGTCCAAAGAACGTGTCAACGCTGACGTCTTTGCCGCACCCACTACAAGTCGAATGCCTCAGCAACATTGAGGTAAATCCTACGGTTGTGCGAAAGCATCTACGCCGGCTGAACGTTCGCAAATCACCAGGAGAGGATGGAATAACACCCGCTGTTCTGAAGTCATGCGAGCTGGAGCTTGGTGGCCCACTAAGTGATCTATTCAGGCACTCATTGAATACGGGAACCGTACCAACTCAATGGAAAACCGGTGTTATCACACCAATCTACAAAGGGGGCAGTCGTTCTGATACGGCGAATTACCGCCCCGTGACGCTTCTTTCAGCGGTTTCTAAAATTTTGGAACGCCTGGTGTGTGAACGACTTGTTGAACATCTCGAGAACCATCAGCTAATAACGTTCACACAACACGGATTTAGGAAAACATATTCATGCCTGTCTAACTTACTCACGACTCTAAATGACTGGACGCAAGCACTAGACCAAGGGGGTTCCGTTCATGCCGGTTACTTAGATATATCTAAAGCATTCGACAGAGTGAATCACTCCTTACTGCTTCAGAAGCTGCAGAACGTTGGCGTCATCGTAAACCTACTAACATGGTTCACAAGTTACCTGTCTGGACGCAAAGTAAAAGTCAGAATAGATGGTGAAACTTCTCGAACAATTGAAGCCACGAGCGGAGTCCCTCAGGGTTCGGTTCTCGGTCCAATACTGTTCCTCATATTTATAAACGATCTACCGAACTTACTAGCATGTAAGCTTGTTTTAATCGCAGATGATGTAAAAATCTGGACGAAGGTCAACTCTATCGATGACTGTCAAGTTCTGCAAGGAGATTTGAATAAGCTGCACCAGTGGTCAATCCAAAACAAACTGCCATTCAATTTCCGCAAGTGCAAAATGTTGCAAGTCGGAAAACCCTTTCCCTTTACCTACAAACTTGGCAGCCACCCGCTTGAATGGAGTACATCACAAAAAGATCTCGGAATCTTGGTGTCTGGCAATTTGAAGAACAGCCTACAGTGCGACGCCGTCTACAAGCGTGCGTGCAGCTTGCTAGGTTTACTGAAACGCATTTTCGGACGTTTCCCACCACACTCACTCGTGAAATTACTAAACACTTACATACATCCTGTCGTTGACTACGCTGTACAAGCTTGAACGCCATGGATGGAAAAAAACATCTCGCTCCTCGAACGAATTTATCACAAGGCAACCAAAATGGTTACCGGATTGAATAATTTACCCTTTGAGCAGCGACTGACCAGAATGGGACTGTGCACCCTCGAGCGCAGGCGTATCCTACACGACCTCACTCTGACATATCGAATCATCTACGCGAAATCCCACCCTCTCAAACACCTCTTCAAGTTTCGTTCCGTTGTCCCCACACGCAGCCACCCTTTGAACCTTCAAATCCCACACTCACGATTGAATTGTCGTCGTCACTTCTTCGCTGTTCGTGTATGCTTCCTGTGGAATAGCTTGCCGATAGATATTGTTACCTCATCGAACGAGCACATCTTTAAACGAAGGTTACGAAACCTTATGTTGAGAACTACTGCGTTGGCCCCTACCTATTGATGTCTATAAAATTTTAACGCACGGAACTACCGTCCATCCAAAGATTCTTTTCCCTCAGTCTGTGTTGCCATTGAGGATATTTGTGCTCCACTAGAAGACATGGGTAATGACGAATATTTTGTGTAAAATTCCTTCTTATTTTTCTGTTTGAACAATTGAATTCTTCTTAATTCTCAACAATTTTATCTTACATTGTTTTTGTGTACACATTTTCCTTATGCACTTGTATATCCCGTTTTGTTTTACTGAAGTAATTTATTTTTCTTGGCTGCCATTAAAATTCCACATATTTTGCTCGTGGTATTTGGAGAAAACAGAGACGATTGTTCACCATTGTATTGGTAATTTTATTTCTTTGCATTTATCACTTGGCAGTCTATCTTGTCAGCATTGGCTGAAATTGTTGTTGTCATTTGGAAACTTTGAGCATTTTGGCTCACATCATTTGTACATTCCGGTACAGTTGAGGTTTGTTAATTGTTATTGTCTATTAATATTGTTAATAGAACCGTAGAATACTCGAATCATTGTGGTTTTGAATTGTCGAAACTAAGAAACGGGTGGACTACGCGTTAAACAACGACTTTAGTCGATACAGTTCTCAACTCGGATTGTTCTACAAGAAGAAACAGAAAAAAGAATTGCTCAATTGGAAACGGTTGATTTGGATCGTCTGCCAATTTGAACAAGGATCAATTTGGATCTTCGTGCCGCAATTCTAATTCGTTTCAAACTCGGTGACGTCCCCTGTTTTTCTTTTTGTTGAACTGAACTTATATCTTCGTTTTTTGCATTTATTGATAATGCCTAAAAAATCGAAACGGTTGATCCCTACTGGGAAACATTTTGATAGTGAATGTAATGACACTGCTGGTTCTGCCTCACATAGCTCTTGCATGTCGCCTTTAGGTAGTTGTAATATAGAACCTAAACCCGAACAGGCTATGCGGGATTTACAGCAGGAATTAGCAGTAGTGAAGGAAATGTTAGCTCAGTTGTGCCGATCCAACGACAATCCGGTGGCCAGTTTTCCCGTCGCTGATCGTCAACCTGAATCGGAAGTGAGCAAAGCGCCAAAGAGAATCGTGAAAGATTCTGCTTCACTTCCAAAGGTTGAATTATCATCATTTGATGGTAATCCAGTGGACTACTGGAAGTTTATAAGGAAGTTTGAATGCCATGTGGAATCAAAAACTACTGATTCTGGTCAGCTTCTATTGTACCTCACATATTATTGCCGAGGTAAAGCTCGAAATGCGATTGACGCTTGCGTGATGTTGCCGCCTGAAGAAGGTTATAAAAGAGCACGCAACATTCTAAAGGAAATGTTTGGCCTACCTCATGTTGTTGAACGCTCGTTATTGAACGAGATGTTGAGTGAAGCAACACGGGTAAGAAACACTTCCGATAGTCTGTCAAACCTCGCCTTAAGGATGGAAAACTGCCAAATTGCTTTGAAGCAAATGGGTTGTGAAGCAGATTTAAATTCTGTAACCACCTTGGAAGGCGTTGTCAAGTGTCTACCTGTCGCCTTACAGCATCAGTGGGCTGATGCGGCGGATGAACTCAGCATGGATGGCCATGGAGTCACATTTGAGCACCTGACACAATTTGTGTCACGGCGTGCACGTATCGCAAGGAGCAGGTTTGGGCAGCTGCTTGAAACAACTAGCTCAAACACGCATCAGCAATCACCTCGTGCATACCCGAATGCGAGGAGTGGTTTCCAAACCACTGAGAAAAGGAATGTTTTTGTGACCACAAGTGATGTAAGGCCTGGCATGAAATGTTGCATTTGCCAGGCATCTCATGAGTTACAAAATTGTCCGAAATTCATTGAATCGGATGTCAAGTCGCGCTGGGAAATCGCCAGGCGCAACTCAGTTTGTTTTTTATGTCTGCGACCGTCACATGGCGCTGTGTCATGTAAATACAAGCCGTGGTGCACTGCCGAAAATTGCGGCAAACGACACCACACACTTCTACACTACAACCAAGCTGCAGAGAAACCGTCCACGAATATTCACTGCAGTCATGCGGCATTCAGTGCAAAAGTGTTCTTAGGTTCTGTACCCATCCAGATCGAGACTCCAAATGGGCTTATAAATGCAGTTGCCTTCTTGGATAGTGGTTCTGATACCACTTTGATTCTTAATGACTTCGTTGAACAGAACAGGATGCCTAAAAGTCCTGCGCAAGTTTCATTGACCAATTTGGGTCATCAGCGTAAACTTACTTGTTCTCGTTTGAAATTTGAAATACACTCGTTTGATGGCAGTCAAGTAATTCACGTCCCCGAGGCTTACACAGTAGAAAAGTTGCCGCGTGTATCACAGTGTCCAATGACAGCCTTGAGTGAACGGCCTGCATACTTGAAAGACGTTGACTTCCTTGATGTTAGTGATCAGCCTGTGACTGTTCTCATAGGCTGCGACGTCCCTGAAGCACATTGGGCGTTGGAACAGCGCTTAGGAGGCAGGCGCCGTCCATTTGCAACCAAAACGCTGTTGGGGTGGATTCTGCAAGGCCCAGCATGCCAAACTCCAAAGGATATCTTGTGTTTGAATTCTTCCTTGGAGCAAGGGTCAATTGATGAATATGTCAACCGTCTGTACAATGCAGAATTTGCAGACATATCCGCTGAAGGAAATGAACGATCGCGCGATGACGAAGATGCATTGTCGCTCGTAAGCGGATCAAAAATTATCGACGGTCATTTTCAGGTGCCGCTACCTTGGAAGCCTGATAGAAGCAAACTGACCACAAATTATTTGTCAGCGGAAAGGCGCTTGAGCTACTTGCGGCGTCGATTCGAACGCGATAGTGTTTTGTTCGAGCGTTACAGCAAGGTTATGGCACATCATTTGGAGATTGGTTATATCGAACCCGTTCTGAATAATGCCACGGAAAATATTGTTTGGTATTTGCCTCACCATCCGGTTTTCAATCCTAAGAAACCGGAAAAGCTGAGAGTAGTTTTCGATTGTGCGGCTAAACACAATGGTGTGTCGTTGAATGATGTACTATTCCAAGGACCAAATCTGACAACAAATTTGATCGACGTATTGCTGCGCTTTCGATTACATGCATATGCTGTTGCTGCTGACATCGAAGAGATGTTCCTCCAAGTCAAAGTGCCAAACTATGATAGAGACGCACTTAGAATTCTCTGGTGGGAGGATAATGATATGCGGGGTTCCATCAAAAAATTTAGGATGACAGTTCATCCCTTTGAGGCTACGTCGTCCCCATTTTGCGCTACGTTTGCACTGCGTAAAACGGTCGAGGATTTCGGTCATTTATTTGAAGATCGAATTGGAAATTATGTTTCGAAGAATTTTTATGTTGATGATTGTTTAATATCAGTGCCTACTCAAGAGGAAGCGAAGTCCTTGATAAGGCAGTTGTCATCATTGTTACGAATGGGAGGTTTTCGTTTGACAAAGTGGATTGCCAATGACCGTATCTTACTTGATGATGTGCCTGCGGATGACCGCGCACCCAACGTACGAGCCATTAGCCAAGATAAGCTACCGATGGAAAGAATGCTTGGTGTTAAATGGGATGCAGCCACAGATGAATTTGCGTTTGATCTGAAACTCGCAAAACGCTCAACAACGAAACGAACTTTATTGTCAGTAGTCAGTGGTTTGTATGATCCACTTGGCCTAATGAGTCCTTGGATTTTCCCTGGAAAGGAATCGCTACAACGTTGTTGCAGAAAACCTTTGGGTTGGGACGAACCAATGTGTGATGATCTTCAGCTAGTGTGCGACAAGTGGATCAACAGCATGCATTCGATCAAAGAGTTACGTGTTCCACGACGCATTTGCGAAGTAATTGAAGGTAGGACGTCCTTAAATCTACACGTATTCAGTGATGCCTCGGAATCAGGCCATGGAGCCGTTGCATACGGAATTTCATGTAGTGATTCAGTCATGTCGCCGGTTCGTCTCCTGTTTTCGAAATCTCGAGTGAATCCTCTGAAAACGGTATCCATTCCTAGGTTGGAATTGTCTGCAGCAGTTCTTGCGGTACGTATATATTTGATACTAAAATCCGCTTTTGGTGAAATAGTTAAAGACATCAACTTTTGGACTGATTCGATGACTGTTTTGTATTATATTACCAATCGAACTAGTCGCTTCTCAACGTTTGTGGCGAATCGCTTGACGTTCATACATGAACACACGATACCATGTCAGTGGAGGCATGTTGGTACGCGTTATAATCCAGCTGATTTGACCTCACGGGGTGCCATGGAGTTGTCTCAATTGGAATTTTGGTTAAACGGCCCTGACTTTCTAAGACAAGCCATTGATACGTGGCCTGAAATTGTTAATCCGCAGCGCACCGAGCAAGCTGAATTCAAGCGTGTTAATTGTAACATTACGTCAAAGGATTCAGATCGAGGAATAGACAACATTCTGCATCGATTTTCTTGTTGGAAAAGACTTTTACGATCCATTGCGTGGCTGGTCCGTTTCAAACGTTACATTGTTGTTATGTTTGGTCATCATTCCGATAGATCCTTATCGGTAGGCAAACTTGGTTTTGATGAATTACAAAATGCCGAATCCGACGTTATTCGATTGACGCAGCGGAATGCCTTTGGAGACATAATGCTAAGTGAACCCTGCAAAGTCAATTTTTCATCGTTGAGTAAATTACGCCCTTTCATTGACCAGGGTATGTTGAAAGTTGGTGGAAGACTGCAGCATTCTGATCTTGCAGTTGAAAGCATTCATCCCGTAATAATTCCCAAGAAGCATAATGTTACTGACTTATTAATTCGTAACGCCCTTAGTGTCCTGCGCAGAAAATTTTGGCCTATCGGTGGATTGTCATCTATAAAGCGGGTACTTGGAAAATGCTTCATCTGCAAAAAGTTAGATGCCAGACCCGCATCTCAACTGATGGCTGATCTTCCTCCAGTTCGTGTTGCCACAGGCTCGTATCCTTTTGCCAAAGTGGGATTGGACTATTTTGGACCGTTTGAAGTAAAGCGAGGTCGATCTGTAGAAAAACGTTATGGATGTTTGTTTACTTGCTTGCAGTCACGCGCTGTTCATATAGAAGTTGCCCATTCTATGGATACCGATTCCTTTTTGATGGCGCTCTTCCGCTTCATTGGTCGTCGAGGTAAACCCCAAGTCATATATTCAGATAACGGATCCAACTTCGTCGGTGCTGAACGAGTGCTGCGTATTTGGTTGAAAGGATTGGAAAGCGACGGTTTATCGGAAAGGCTAGCTTCACACAGTATTAAATGGTGTTTTAACCCTCCATACTCTAGTCATCGAGGAGGTGTTTGGGAACGATTGATAAGATCAATTCGTCGTGCTTTGAATGTTACATGCGCACAAAAAAACACCATCCGACGAGACCCTGCAAACCGCCTTGATTGAAGTTGAGCGGATTCTGAACAACAGACCGCTTGTTCCCTTTTCTTCAGACGACATCGACTCCCTTTCTCTGTGTCCCAACGACTTGTTGCTGAATCGCTCAAATGATGGAATGCGTTCTGAAGATGGGTTTGTTGACAGTTACAAGAGAAATTGGAAACAATCGCTGCACTTGGCGAACGTCTTTTGGAAGCGTTGGAAGTCAGAGTATCTACCACTGCTACAGACAAGGCAGAAGTGGATCCATCGTAAACGTAATTTCCGTGTTGGGGATATCGTACTAGTGAACAATGTTGAAGCCCCGAAGCGTGCTTGGCCACTAGGTATTGTTGTGGATATTCATGTGAGCGAAGATAATTTAGTAAGGTCTGTTGTTGTTCGTACAAAGAATGGTTTGGTTACACGCGATATACGGAAAATTTGTCTCCTGGAAGGATCTCAAGAAGATGAAGGCCCGGAGTTGACGCGGTGGCGCAAATAGGGCAAGCTCGAACTTCTTAAAGGGTCAGGAGCAAAGCTGGAGGACGTGGTGAGTCTACGTTTGGCAAACGTTTTCTCTATAAAAAGCCACATATGTCCAGTGATAGCAATGCGATGTGGCGTGTGTGACTCGCCACTCAATAAAGTCATTTGCCGTTTGTCTTGCGTTTTTTGGGTTAGGATTGGAGTAGTTGGGTGGGGAGGCGGAACCAATCAGTTAGTTTCATTCAGAACACCAGGTTTAGAAGGAATTTGGCGGGAGGTGTAAATGACGAAAATTTTGTGTAAAATTCCTTCTTATTTTTCTGTTTGAACAATTGAATACTTCTTAATTCTCAACAATTTTATCTTACTTTGTTTTTGTGTACACATTTCCTTATGCACTTGTATATCCCGTTTTGTTTTACTGAAGTAATTTATTTTGCTTGGCTGCCATTAAAATTCCACATATTTTGCTCGTGGTATTTGGAGAAAACAGAGACGATTGTTCACCATTGTATTTGTAATTTTATTTCTTTGCATTTATCACTTGGCAGTCTATCTTGTCAGCATTGGCTGAATTTGTTGTTGTCATTTGGAAACTTTGAGCATTTTGGCTCACATCATTTGTACAACCCGGTACAGTTGAGGTTTGTTAATTGTTATTGTCTATTAATATTGTTAATAGAACCGTAGAAAACTCGAATCATTGTGGTTTTGAATTGTCGAAACTAAGAAACGGGTGGCCTACGCGTTTAACAAACGACTTTAGTCCGATACACTTGCTAATATACGGATAAAGTTGGAACCGAAATACGAAATTTTAAAATGTTTGTAACAATGGAACGAACGTGACGGCTAAATAGTACAATGCACTCGAAGATTGTCAGATTCTAATGAGATAGCGTATACTTCAGTTCCGATATAAAGTGCCACGACTTTAGGGGAAATGACATTTGAACAGAACAACAAAATGATATTTAAATAAAGTTATACTTTCAAGCAGGCTGTGGTGTCAATCTAGAACTGGTCGGTAGTTTTGTTTACACTGGCAGTTGTATCTCTGCTGACGGTTTGTCAAAAACGAGATCTCACAGCGTGTACTCAAATAGAATGAAGTGTTTAAGAAAATTAGCTATACATGGTGGTAACGCGACGTTCCACTTCATACAAAAGGTCGAGTATAGAACTCCGTCGCGCGTATGACGCTTCTCTATTATTGCAAAACTTGATCTATCTAAGCGGTCGGCTGTCTATTTTCGATAACCGTCACCTGCGTATGATTGAGCACATTCGTTGACAGCATCGCGTTGCTACTATAGATTATGCGAACGAGTATTAGAAACAAGAGGCCATAGACTGTGAGAAATGCTGAAGCCAGCTCGTTTGCGATGGTTGGGACACATTTTGAGAATGCCTTAGTCACAGAACCTAGTAGAAACAACCGAGTGACCAGTAATCGACGTGACGCAATTTGACTAAGAAGCTCACCGTAGCGCTAGACTCAATCGAGCATATTTGTTTGTATGAACGAGTTCCAAGCGGTCTACCTAATATTTCGTTAGAAACCTTACGTGATATGACATTAATATAGATTATTAAATGTGAGGATTTTTTAAGCCTGATTGTATTGTAACGCAGGTATAGAATAACAACATTCAGATAGAACAAAACGATTGATAGATATAGCGCTTTACTCGTCTAGAATCAGAATAGGACAGCTGAAATGGAGAGTAGTTAAAAAGTTTCGAAGAAGAATGTATACATAATCAATATTGTTCAAAAGTATAACGTAGATTCACGACATGTGTGTATGAGGTGCAGTGAAGAGTTTTTTATACACTATTCTACTTCAGCTGACCTCTCACCGTGCTGGTGAAGAGAAACTGTTGTTTTCTTTTTTCAGCATCGGTTATAACGCGGTGCTCTCGAAATACAATCCGGATAATCTCTTGGCGTCGTGATCGTCGAAGATTTCAAAGACAAAAAGAAAAAGCGTCTTGGCAGTGTTGGGTGCTTTTCTGCAGCTTTCCACAGAAAAAAATTCTGGACGCTCGATTGGTTCGTTAGCCACATATCGTCCTGTGAAAACTGAACTGCACGTGGGCTAAGAAACTGTCAGGTTGTCCAGGCCTAGACATATATGAGGATTCAGTTCACACACAAAAAATAGCAAGCAGTGAGACTACAGAAACAAACTGATCTTTACACGCGTTTGAAAATTCCGTTTTATTGGCGTTCTTATTAAGCGTTTGCTTACTTGCTTTTACTGCTCAATGTTGCTTGACGCTTTGTCTGTCTCCAGAACTGTGCCACACAGCGATCAATATGATAATACTTCATTCACTAAGGCATTTGACTGAGTTGACCATGCGATATTGCTTGACAAGCTGCAAGCACTAGGTATTGCACCCGTATTGCTGTCCTGGGTAGCTGCATTCCGACGTTTGCGAAACCTTCGGGTACGTGTTAGACAGACCCTTTCAGAGCCATTTTCAATTCAGTGTGGAGTACCTCAGGGGTCAGTTCTTGACCCGCGTCTATTTTTGATATTTATCAATGACATCGGTGGGTACGTCGAATCACTATTTCTCCTGTTCGCGGATGATATCAAGATTTGGCGGGTCATCAACTCACCCAGCCGTACAGGAAAACTTCAATCCGACCTGGATTCATTACACGCATGGTCTACGATCAACCGCTTACCATTCAACATTTACAAATGCGATGTATTACGCATTCGTCTTCCTGGCGACCCTGGCTATAATATGGGTGACAAGATGTTCGCTGTCACAATGCATGAAAAACATCTCGGGGTGATTATACAAAATGATTTGGGCTGTTCTTCTCAGTGTAGTAGATCTTCAACCGTGGAAAATAGAAACGTTGGGTTTTTGAAGCGTGCGTTCGGAACAATCGATGCACATCTCTTTCCGTTTCTTTATCAGGCGTACATCAGGCCACATTTGGAGTATGCTGTCTCCGTCTGGAACCCATGGTTGAAACAGGACTAGCACGCCCTAGAACAGCCGCAGAGACGTTCCACAGAGCTTCTCAAGGGGCTTAGCTTTGTCAGCTACGAAGAACGTCTTACAGCTCTACAAATGTTCTATAAAAACTATCGTCGTATCCGAGGCGATCTGATCCTTGCGTATCGGATATTGACGGAAGAAACTCACCCATGCAGGGGTATGCTTAAAATGGCCCCATACTCAGCAAATCGTGGTCATCACCTGAAGTTGGCACATCTGCACAGTAGATTGGACTGCTGCAGACACTCCTTTGTCGTCCGGATTCCCCGTGCTTGGAACGCACTACCCTTTTCGATTATTTCTGCCCCGTCTGTAAATATTTTTAAAGAACGCCTTGACCTTTATTTTTATCATACGATACACAATTCTTGATTATGCATTTTTTGCGATTATATTCTTTGTGATACTGCACCATATCTTTTCCCCTTTCCACAGCGTTTTCTATCCCAACAAATATGGATCAAGTTTCCCTTCGAACACTTTGCCAAACTGCTCAAACTTACTCAGACCCAATGTGCTAACTATCCTCTGGTTATTCAATCAAGCTTGTAGCTTTTTTCTACAATACACTATTGACTATTGACGATTGAATAATAGTGCAGGCAATGTAAGCACTCAGAAATCTTGTCCATTCAATCCATTTGATTGGTAGTATTAGACATTACTTCTACAACCTCTATTTTGAATAGAACAAATAAAAAGAAATGTTTGCGATGCGATTACTCACAAACTGAAATTAACCAGACGTGATTGCATAAAATTTTGAAACAAAAATATTGGTTGCCATAGCAACGCAAATCGATCTTGCAGGAAAAGTAAACTATTTTAATGAGAGTTGACAAGGTTGTACGATAAGTGTGAAGCAGTGTAGTAATGAATGTGTTGTATTATAACTATAAAGGAATTATGTCGTGTATTAATGTTTTTGGATAGAAATCAACGTTAAATCTTGTAAGACAATTCAAAGTATGCAGATGTGATTTCCTTGAAACGATCGTTGTGAATATTTTGTTCGTGATGCTGACTTAAATTGGCATTTAACCGCATAAACACAGATTGGATTTGTGTTTTTCGTCATTGCGATATGGCTAGCTAACCGTGATTTATGTTCAAGATTAAAGATTTATGACCAAATTAATGTGTTGCTCACATCCCCACATCAAAGATTTGTGGTTAGAAGAATGAGAAGATTAAAACTCTATTAAAAATGTTAGAAATTTTAGCTCCAGAACAGTGATAATAAACGAATTCAGTACATAATAAATCAAAGAAAAGTATAGATGATATCAACGAGATATTTTAGACCGTAATTGTTTAATAAACCGTTCCCTTTGACAAATGTATCGTGAAGCAAATGGGAAAAATGACCTCCGATATGACGACGTTCTGCTTTTTCTTTTTCTCCTTTATAGACGACAGAGGGTCAAGCCCTTGTAAGCTACATCTCTTTCTATCAGCAACATAGTCCAAGTGAATCCGAGTTGAAGAAATCTCGTCTAGTGATGTACAGCTTCCCCGTGATTACTGGCAGTACATTATCCACTAGCTGTTTGAATTGGTTTTCATATCTTGCTGCAATAATCTCTTCCGAAAGCGCATTCTATAAGTTAACAATTCTTGAAGAAAGCGTGGATTTTTGTGTTAAGAGTAGTGTTTTCGCTTTTGAAGATTTAGAGCATTGTCACGGTTCACCACGAGTGGAAAAATCTCGTGCATCTCGTTACCATAGGCTCACAATAATATGCGACGAGTTAGCAGCAAGTCGTAGCGCACACGCCGAATACTGAGTTACATGAATGGAGGCGTTGAACTATCCACACATAATATATTGATATCAATACTTGTACGAATTTCATTTTTCAACAATTTTCAGCTGGTCAAGTTCTTCATAAGTTTGTGGATTGGCTGCTGGCAAACCATATTCCGAATCTGGTCTCACGTATATGGATTACCGAATGTTA
>JACCGJ010016243.1:0-17963 GCA_013407085.1 Atriophallophorus winterbourni | reverse complement strand
AAAGTTCAAAACGTTCCAGATAATCTTCAATTTCTCTGGGGTTCCATGAATATTGAGAGGTCCGAACGACATAGCTGATCGCGACACCAATTGTAATGAATTGAATTGGATTGAATTGAATTTTATCGAATTGAGTGAATTAAACAACCCAATAATTGAATTGAGAACAACCACACTCACTTGAATCACGCAGTGTGTATCAATTATTGTAAGTTTAACAACAAGAATTTGAATTACAGAATTATTGATTTTTATTGATTGTTATTCACACAATCGTCACAAGATATCATTATTGTTTATTGCAACTGTAGACCATTTTTTCTTCTCTTTTCTATTTTCTTCATCATAGTTTGTTTTATGAGATTTTTAGGACTGCTAGCTCTGTCGATTAAACCTATAATTTTTGAATGTAATGTAAAAGATATCGTTGGAAAATCAAATGAAAGGAAGAATTGAGACAAATCTTCAATCTTAATAAGTGTTGAACGTAGGTTCCAATCGATGTAACGGTAAAGAGTCTTGAACTCATTGGTTAGTTTGTGACTACATAGTAGATGGAAGGACAATATTTTATAATCCCCATTATAGGGGGAAGGCAATATTAGTAAGTTGGTTGGATCAATAAATAAAGTGAAGTCTAAGTCAACAATGTTGCCTTTTCGTAATGAATTGTATTGTATTGATATGAATAATCAGCCCAAGAATGTAAGTGAGAACAACCGCGCTCACTCGAATCACAGTATGTATTGAATAACAACCAGAATGAATGAATAACAATCAGAACTTGAATGATAGTACTATTGATTATTTCTGAATGAGTGGTGATGAATGATTGAGTATTATTGATCGTTAATCGAACAATCACCACAACCACATCAGTTTGCGAATGATCCTGGGTTTGCATAATCCCAGTACGGCTTGTTCAACAAACGTTCTGATCTCCACGGAGGATCTAGCGAATCCGAAACATCATCCACAGTTACCAACAATTGTATCGCTTTTTCAATGGCAGTAGTCCAAGGTGACAATAAGGCTTTTCCTCTAGCGGTTTTGAAAAGAATATTATCTGACGATCGTTTGGATGAGCTAGAAGGCAGTGGTGAATTCGCTTGATAAGATGAGTTCAGTGACTTATTCGAAATAGTATCTGATGAATTCTGAAGTTTGCAAGCATTGAAGCCACTTTCTTGGTAATGAAAACTAGATTTTCCGTTTGAATCAATGATACGGGCGGATGTTGACGTGTTAACAGGAGTAGCACTTGAATCGGTTGGTAGGGAAGTCAAATTTTCATCATCAAATAAAAGATCTTTAGCACGAGCAATGCACTGTTAGAAATCGGTCGAACTGTCTTTCCAGATGCGGCTTGAATATCCAGAGTAACGGGAGTGTTCTCCATACTATGATAGCATGTAGGAAAGTCAACGCTTCCTTTTTCCCCAAGCGGCATAGTTAAGGTATCATCATCATTTGTCTGCATCAGAGCCTTGGCGTTTTCACGTTTATGTGTATTGAACATGACGGAATTTTGTGCTGGCGACAAATCTGTTGTTGCCACACGCGCATTTTCATACTGTTCGCAGTGAGCTCGAACATCTTTAAAAGAGGGTTTTGGCAGCTTCAAGAGTTCATTCTGTAGAACACTGTCATGTATTCCAGCAATTAGACGATCTTTCAATTGCATATCTAACGACTCACCGAAGTTGCATTTCGCTGCCTGAATTAGCAATTGTAGAATAAAATCACGAATTCCTTGTTTGGGCTGACGCACCATGGAATGAAATTTTGCACTTTCGATTGGCTCGAAATGTACAGGTTTCACGTTTTGCATTAAAAGCGTCTTCAACGTTTCGTATGGAAGAGAAATAAGAGAATCAGGATAGGCTAAATTCTTGATATGCAGATTTTCCAACTGCATTTAGAAAATGAACCGATTTTTTATCATTCTCAGCTTTCGGTCGTGTCATACACCAAATTTCGAATCTTTCACAACAGTCTTCTATTTCTCGAGCATTTGAATTTATATCGAGAGGTTCTAGACTTGAATTTGCCATGACGAAATGATCCTGAATTGTATGAATTGTATCCTGTTCGGGCGCACCCACTGCTCGCGACGCCAAATGTAATGAATTGTATTGAATTGAATTGGATAATCAGCCCAAGAATGTAAGTGAGAACAACCGCGCTCACTCGAATCACAGTATGTATTGAATAACAACCAGATTGAATGAATAACAATCAGAACTTGAATGATAGTACTATTGATTATTTCTGAATGAGTGGTGATGAATGATTGAGTATTATTGATCGTTAATCGAACAATCACCACACCTTTTCTTTCGTTTTATCAATAAATTGTTTATAACACACTATGTCAATCGTTGTTAAAATCACCGACTATAAATTTATGGCGTGCATGATGTAAAGATGCTTCGATGAAAGCTGGAGTTAGTGTATCCAGATTAGAAGAAGTTTAGCCTGGTGGGTAGTAGATGCAACCTATTACAAGATCTAGCATGGGTAGTTCTATCCATAATGAATCTTCAAGTTCTGTTAAATTCGAAGATGTCAAGATATTAGCTTTAAATCTTGAATGCACATAAATAAAGCAACCGCCACCTAGTTTAAGGTGCGGTTTCACCTAAATATGAATAAATGGATAAATAAATAAATAAATTTTATTCTTGAAAATCCAAGGCATGTTGAACATGATCAATAATTCTGGTAATTAGGTATGATGAGTGTAGAATGATCATTACGAGTCCAGGATTCAGTTATAAGAATACTGCCTACATGTTTAGAAGCAAGGTAAGATTTTAGTATATTGATTTTCGGTATAATTGATCTAGCCTTTATGACCAGAAAACAAACAACACAAAGGTCGGAAGTTAAAGGATTTACGGTGTGTGCATTGGAGAGTTTTCTAGGCTTAAAATTCAATTCACATGTTCTTGAAAAAAGTGTTATTAGGGTTAAAGTATGGTTCATAAGTGGCGTGAGATATATATGGATTATAAAATAGAGGTTGGGGTAGATAATTATTATAATGGGAGGGATATTAAGTTATGGTAGCTGAATTATACCATGGTTGAATATTACAAAAATGTATAGGAGGAGTTGGTGAATGGTGATACTTTCGCTTATGTGGTAGGTCGTTATCATTTGGAAACAAGAAGATGCTTCAATACGGTTGTCGAGACTAGGTGAACTTCTTTCATGATTAGTTGTCTTCATAAATTGTCGGGGAGGATGTGTGATTTGGTAGGAGGGGTCGTGTTTGTCTCAATTTAGGTAAACGCGGCGAGCGTACATGCAAAGGATGAGTTTCACACGTACAATGATCACCAGGTGCGGGTATTGAGCTTTGGGAGTTATTAGAGTTAATTTCAAATGGAGATTCGCAATGCATTGCATTTTTTAAATCGTTTAAAGGATAATTATCTGCAACATTGAAGATATTAACATCTTTTGAACGAACTTCTCTTTGATATATTTCTGTGCTCATGGTTTCTATAAATTTATTGGCTTGAATCAATATATCTTGGTCAATACCTATATCAGAGTTCATGAGTGATAAAAGAAGTTTTATAGAAATATAGGTTGAATTGCATAATACTAGTTCGTGTCTGAGTTCTTGGTAAACCAAAGCATGCAAAACATCATCAAGTTATCAATGTGTAGAAAATTAAAATAAATTTCTTCTCACCGTTCTGGTGAAGAGAAATATATTTTTATTTTTCCAGCATCATTCATAACGATGTGCTTCCCAAATACAAAAAGGATAATCCCTTGACGTCGCGATCGTCAAGGATATCCAAATCACATTAAGGAAAAATGCTTATCTGCAGCTTTCCACCGAAAAACATTCTGGACGCTCGATTGGCTCGTTAGCTACTCACTGTACTATGAAACTGAATTGAACTAAACTGTGAAATGAGCTTAACAGCGGAATTTTTGAACATTTTTCCGTTTAACAAACGATGGTTAATTTACAGCGCGTCAGAAAAAATATTTTTGTCACAGAGTAATAAAGTTTCATCTAGATTGCATCGAAATCTGCCAATGGGGAGGATGTGTTTTATTATGGAGCCAAAATTAAAAGAAAAAAATTGGGAGCAAGAGGTGCGCTTGATAATATAATTGTCACAGTAAAAATAAATTTACTGAATAAAAAAAATTCGATTATAAATATATAAATTGACTTTTTTGGAATGTTGGTTGGTGTGATTAAATAAAAGTACATAAAGTCTCCGAAGTTAAATTGTGAAAAAATCAGAAAATTCAGAGGATAAGAGATTGTGGTTTAAATTGAACGAGGTTTAGGCCTGTTGTACGATCCATGAATGTCGAAGAAGTGTCGAGGAATGAAAACCAACAAATGTTCGCCAGTAGGGCTTTCGGTTCATACAGAAGAATCAGTCTAATGTGGATGAAGCACTGGCCAGTATCAGAGTTGGTTTGGAAGTCGGAGAAACTGGAACACAATTTGAGATATTCTCTTTACCATCATGGTGAAAGGTCATCAAATTGAAATAATACATTGGTTATGAACGACAAACAATATCACAAAAAACAATATTTTTGGCATTTTTGCGTTTTTTGCTTTTTTATAAACGCGATATGGTAAAGCATGTTTTGATATATATGTGGGTTTAACATAAACACATAACGGTTATGTATATGTTCATATGTTTACCCAGAGTATATTATCAGATCTGATGATATACTAGTATTCAATTGTCAGGTAACCGTAGACTAGATATGTGGCTACAAATCTTAAACGTTACCGTAATCATTGTTACCATATGACCATATACATAACTGTTATTTGTTTATATTAAACCCAAATATATATATCAAAACATGCTTCACCTTATTGTGTTTATATAAAGCAAAAAACGCCAAAAATGCCAAAAATATTGTTTTTCGTGATATTTTCGATCGTTCATAACCGATTTACTATCTCAATTTGATGACCTCGCACCATGATGGTAAAAAGAATATCTCTAATTGCGTTCCAGTGTCTTCGAGCAAAATGTTGACTGGTTCTAATGATAAAGAATCTTGCCAGTTCATTAAAATTGAAAGAAGAGGAATATCTGATTTCAAAGTCTTTAATTTCAACCGAAGACTGATGAAATATTGTACTTACTACCTTCTGATTGTACAAAAAATTTGGAAATTATTGATCATGATTACCATGCCTTGAATTTTCAAGCATTACATTACAGTGAAACCCACCTATAACGAATTTACTTACAACGAATTCTCGCTTTGTACGAACACACCATGATTTCCCAAATAAATTCCTTCTTTGTAAGCCTATTTAAAACATTCGTACAACGAATCTGTTTGTTACGAATCTCGCCTATTACGAACACTGTACACGTTCCCGACAGCTATGTTTGTTCAATAAAGTTCATGCATACAACGAACTCGCTTTGTCTTGCCTTTAACCCACAACGCTCCGTCAAGAGTGGCCTGCAGTGCGTTAAGAATAGAACTGACACACACAGCTTGGTGAGACACAGGCAGCCTGGCCTACAGTGTGCTAACTGACTCGCACGCACGCACAAGAAAATCACGTGAATTCTCTGTGACTGGTAGATCCGTCTGTGAAAGATGCCAGGAGTGCTCTTGATCTCTGCAGGAGATTTTTAGGATAGAAGGTACAGACGTCGAAATAGAACTTGAATTTGTGGAGAAAGAGATCGAGGCGGTGGTGAAGTCAAAACTTAAACAAAAGAGCATCGCCAGCTACTTCATGAAAGCGTGAGATTGGACTGTCAGTGTGTGTGCAAGATGTTTTTACTGCTTCGTTTTAGAATAAATTTACTATTATTAACATGAACTTGGATTTAATGTTGTGATCCGTGTGCTGTGGCATCATCTAATCATCAAATGGATTACACGCATGCAGAAACACACAAAGGTAAGACATTCTTCACTTGTTCACACGTGTACAGAAAAACGGCGGTAAAATTACATGTATGGCAATGCGGTTTACTTACAACGAACTCCGCTCATAACGAAAATTTTACTCTCTCCCCAGCGACTCGTTGTACCTGGGTTCCATTGTATTTATATATTTACTTATTTATTTATTTACGTAATGATAGGGTGCTAATAGGCATTGAGCAGGGTAAACCCATATAGTGTGTCATTGCAGCAGAAAATTCGAATTCACATTGTGCGCCCTAGCTTGATAGATAATGGTGTACCAAGTACTAAATTCTTCACTTAAAGGCAATGAAAACTTGACCGTCTAGGCGGAATGCTGATACAACCTATTTACGATGGGTTGACGTATATTGAAAATAACGAGGATGGACAAAGCAACGAATGCTAAAATGCTTTCTGAAGCTGTTTAAGGAACTACGACATCTGCGTGCAAGCTGACTAGTTCATGTGCACAAAAAAGGAAATGTTCGTTGAAACTAGGAATTTTTACCTGTACTTACGCTACAAAGATGTTGGCAAAACGATTGAAGAGCCCTAAACATTAGGCTTAGAGGTAGGAATAACTTGATCTTAATCGTTTACTTTAAAGACATTGTGTAAAGCGTTAGGCCAAGCTTGGGAACAGCGTGTACAGCTCTTGGCTTCTGAAAATAATCACACCGCAAAAGTAAAACTGATACCGATCGACCGAGTACTGCCTGTAGCTGTGAGCGTTGCGGAAGAGAGTATCATTCACGAATCGGATTGTTTAGTAATCCTGTTTATCTGTATACATCGGTTAGCATCTATCAATAAAGGTTATTAACAAACTTCCCCTAAGGAACTATTCATAATAACCTTAGGCGATTTGATGTGTCTTTGAGGACAATCATTTTTGAAATTCTCGTAAAATGCATTCATAGCCGCTCATTGACTTTCAACACATATCCATTGAAACCAACGGTGTGTTAAATATCATTTACAGAGCTCAGGACCCAACCCCAAACTCTTTGGCTTTGTCCATAGCTATCATGTTTCCTGCCGCATGCATTTTTAAACTCTTGTTATTGAACATAATATGAGCGATAATTTAATAGTGAGTCAAAATTAATTTCACAAAAACAAAGATAATAACATCCGTATTCGGAAGTATTCTATATTCTCAAATAAAGGACATCATGGAAAATTATATTCATGCTAGTGAGGGTTTTTACGGCAAATAAAGAACAAAATTCTGAAGGCTCCATCGCCAACTTCACTATAAACCGTCCCGATTAATCGGAATTGCAATTTACGAAATTCTTGATGTTAAATTATCTGTCGCATATAGCAAAGTTATAGGCGAACAAACGTAAGTTCTTTTACAAGTACTTTGAGGTCCACGGTGGTATTTTTCAAAGAAAATCTTGACGCTTGTTCTAGTATTTAGCCGCATGCAGTAATTATGTATCTCAAGTGAAATGTAAACGGTGTGAATGGACTAAAGTGATTGGAATGATGAGACATGGTGAACATTTTGAACATTTCAAACAAAAAAAATAATATCCTCTGTTTTAAAGCGTCATTCTGACTTTACGTGTGAAATTGCTGAAACGATCAATGTTGTTGGTTTGTTTGTACTAGGAAGTATTGAAATAAAATTTCGTTCGCTATTGGGGGCCGATTTAAAAATTATATTCGTTTTCATGCTGAAGTAGTCTCAAGATTTTTATGTTGTGTGAAAATAATACAGAGGTAAATTATTTGTGTTGATTGAAACACATGCATTCAGATACTTCTAAGTGCCTGGTCAAACTACTTTCCTCAAATTCCACACTGTTTTACGCTTGTTATTGTTCCTTTAACTTTGTCTATTTGTACGACAATCGCAACTGTACCATATTTGTTGTGTTTTTGCTACAAAAGGTCTCTACATAGGCGAAATGTTTCATTGCTGTTCATTTTCCAATTGGTAAGTCCGTTGTTTCTAATGGATAAGATTTTTATTTGTGCTGCGGTTATAAATTCCGTCACGCAGATAGGATTATCTACCGCTTGGTATATTCCTCTTCTACACACAGCATTTTATATGCCATGTGCTTCGGTTTTAGTACTGGTAAGTTAAATATTTCAATAATCTTAAAAATGTCTTCCGAATAGATATATTAAATTTGATGAGTGTTGATTCTACCTGTTAATTGATGTGATAATCATTCAAATGGCGAATATCGTTTCATACTATTCGTTCCTGTCTTTACCTGTGTATGCCTCATTTTTTCAATGGACAAACTACGTCTGAATGTTTTGATTCTGAACGTGTACTTCCGGACTATATTGTTGATTGGAAAGAGTTGCGGCCCACAAGGGCTTGACCCACTGTTGTCTATCACGTTGAAAAAGAAACTCTATATATGCAAACAAACCTGATCCTGTAAACGTATCGCACAGTCAAGAACTGTACGTGGATGGGATAGGGTACGATCAGGTTGCACATAAATATACTCAGTGGACAGCCATAATTCATCCTATTTTGCTAAACCTACTTTGTAAGTCATTTGTCTTTCGGTTCTTGATTTTTAATTTCAAGATTCGAGCTCTCAACGTTACTAGAAAATGAAATAGTTATTCAGAATACCACAACTATGGTTGTTGTTGGCCTCCTTCGGTCGATTTCGACCATGGATGTACATCACAAACGCGTGAATGTTCAAGTTACCACAACTATACGATATACAATTAATCCACCAACGATGCTGAATATTTACGGACGTGCATTAGTGTCATGGTTCATACACTAGATGTTTGTGATTATGTGAGCAAATCTCTTTCAAC
Organism: Atriophallophorus winterbourni; assembly: GCA_013407085.1. Taxonomy (NCBI): domain Eukaryota; kingdom Metazoa; phylum Platyhelminthes; class Trematoda; order Plagiorchiida; family Microphallidae; genus Atriophallophorus; species Atriophallophorus winterbourni. The sequence goes on along the minus strand of JACCGJ010016243.1, from coordinate 9,212 downwards.
TTTATTGTGCGTTGACTCATATTTCAGATTTTCCTGTGAAACGTTCCATCGGAATTAGAAGGAAAAATAACGATGACTATCTATTTGGGAATGTATTTGCTCACAATTTTTGACGGTTTTGATGCAATGCGTATCTAAGTGGTTGATCCTCAGCATTTCGAATTTAGTATAAATAATCAGGCTGCTAAAATATGTTTCTGAGTGAAATCCATTAAATCAAACTAATTAGGCACTCAACCGTACTCCAACTTTGCTGCAAACTTTGTTGCCCGTTGATACAACCTCGAACATCACAATTTCTTCGCGCAAATACCATCCCTATGATATATCGCGTGCTATGTTCTGTTATGCATGTGAGGGTCACTAGCGTTATTTATACGCACCGTTGAATTTCCAGCAGTCTATTTGCTTAGTTGGATACCATCTTACATTATATACTGCAAATGAGACTGTAATTTAATAAACGCCTATAATTTTGGTTTCAATATACTGTATTCTATCTTTTTTCATTCGCTGCAGATATTTCTTCTCGTTATATGGAACATTGAACGGCTTTATGATGCAAAGAATTCAGCTATTTGCTTTTTTATTCTGTTTTCTACAATCTGCGCCTTTGGTTTACGATGCTGGAATCATCTTTACTTATTCATGCAATCAAAAGATATGGTATGTTTCTAAAAAATATGAACATCATTTATTTACGTATTAAATAACGATTGGCCATGTGTGTATGTATGTATGTATGAAAGCACAAGCCTGATCCAAGCAAAGTGCCGTACAGTCAGAGACTGCACATGGGCTAAGATACTGTCAGGTTGCCCAGGCCTAGACAGATATGAGGGGGAATAGAAATAGAAATTGTAGCAAAACTTCAGCGTATTTCAGCATGTAGCTCACTACCGTTGACTAATCAATTTAGCCCGATGTTAGCCGCACAGCACAAAAGTACCGCACGATTGCACATCCGTGCACGATTGGCCATAGTATCTCGTGGCATATGATTCGTTTATTTTACGAGCTTTATCTACTTTTGATTCATAATACGTTCAAATAACTGCGAGAAGGTTTAAATCATTATGATCCTTCAAAATATTTCGATATCCGGAAGTGGTTTCGGAATCATTCTATTTTCGGTTTATGTATGGCAAAATATCTTTGGAACATCATTTGCGCCAAATGTTTTACACATTGTGGTCGAAATACATTAACACCTATTCTTATCCTGTTTTTGAACACGTTTGAGCTAATCAGTCCTGTTTTCTGAAGCCACTATTTGATGGTGGTACTAAAATAAACCACGGTGTTAAAATGCCTAATATGAGATTAAATCTTGATGGATCGCTTGTGCCACCTTTAAATGACCGTTATAACGTATCCCATGTGATGTGAGCAACACAATAAATTGGTCACTTATACGTCTTTCAACAATCTACTGAAAAACAAATCTGATTACGCATTTGGAAATCGCAGTTCATCGCACGAAGTGAACTTATCACTAGCTTCAATGTTGAATTCACCACTTTCCATATGCTGCAAAACTTACTGAACCTAATCTGACTGTCTACCGCTGGTGGCAGCAAACAAACCCAAAATCGAGCGTTAATGCCGGGATGTGAACGATACAATTTATCACAAAAATACCGTTTTACAATTGTGCAGTAAACTATGGGGCCAAATTTACGGCACCACATTCGGAATAATCGACACGTGGAAAGTTATAAATAATTGACTCTTTTCGTTAAACATTAGATGATCGCTTATAAACTCGGATAGACATTCTGAACTAATGCTTAATGTCAACAGTTGGACAATTTTACTCACGCTGCCAATACCAACAGTGGATTCTCATCTGACACGTTGTGGTACTCACTTTACGGGAATCTATTTAAGGCTGTACAATCGGGGTCATATACCCCTCACGAATATCTATCGCAGAACACAACGATATGCTAGTTGAAAGACTTCAGCGCCTCATCGCTCAACAATACGCCCAAATGCTAATCATTTGGAGCTTCAACCTTCCGCGGCTACGTTCAATAAACCAGCATCTAACGAACTCAGTGTAGCACAAACATCGTGAAACTTTCGTCCTAGTATCCTTGTACAACCTCGAATAAGAGGTACAACAGATCGTCCATTTAATATGAACCTCGTTTCAACTACAAACGCATTGGGTATGAAATCAATCGCTTCATTGGTATAGAGTGACCATGTCGTGCTTGTGTTCAATTATGTTTGTAGTGCTTTCAGGCACAGCAACGAGACAAAAGTCCTCTGCAAATTCAAAGTTTGGATACTCAGATAAGCACTATGTGAGCCAAACTAGGTCCAACTTCATTTTAGTGAATCAGATACACTTTACAACTTATTGATAAACTACCTTCAGACGCAGATTCAATCAAACTCTCGTTTTATTCCCACCAAATATGTCCGCGCCTTCCGATTATCTGTTCGCAGTAGGATTAGATAATTGATTTCATTAATAAAACATGTCTGGGTCATTCATTGTGATCTTGATACTTCTACAACTTGGTTTTAATTTTACCGAATACGGAACAGAGTAACCACCTTCGTTCGGCTAGATAAAGAACAGCACTAGCAATGCATGGCGGAAAGAATAGAATATAATCCAAAACTGCTGTACAAAATTGTAAACGAAATAACAAAAGTGAAACCTGGTGTTTTTCCGCTCATGACAGAACGAGGAATGACTGCTACAGTTCAAAATGCAGCGGATACTCTTGCGAGCTTTAACTTCCTAGCGTTATGCACGAAACAGCAATTATCGTATCATTGTTTATAAAACTCGATAGAACCTCTAACTGAGCCAATAATTAACCAAGTCGTTGTGGGACGACAACTTTTTTCTTCCTCATATCTGTATAGGCCTGGGCAACCTGACAGTATCTTAGCCAACGTGCAGTCTCTGGATGTGCGGCACTTTGCTTGGATCAGGATTGTGCTTTAATACCATACCATATAGTCTAGCTGAGATTTTCGTCCAGAGTCTTCGCGACGGTTACGTACAGTCAGCATTGAAAGCTGGTATGATAAAACCAATTTACAAGGGTGGCTGTCGATCCGACGTAGCAAATTACAGACCAGTTACGCTGCTCCCCTGCATCTCAAAAATTATGAAGCATATCCTAACTGAGTGTATCGTGGGTCACCTTGAAACTAATGGACTTTTATTAGCGGTACAACATGGGTTTCGCCGAAACACATCTTGTCTGTCAAATTTACTAATCACTCTAGACGATTAGACAACGTCTTTTGACCTAGGATAATCCGTTCATGCCTGCTATAATGATGCATCGAAGGCATTTGACAAGGTCAACCACAGCCTGCTTCTGCTAAAGTAAGTGCAACATGGGATAACAAGAAACTTATAATCGTGAATAACGGATTATCTGAATGATCGGTATGTGCAAGTCCGCACTGACGGCGTTCTATCAAACACCATCCATGTCACCAGCGGCGTCCCTCAAGGTTCATTGTCGGGCCTATCCTTTTCTTGTTATAAATAATTAAATATAAATAATTTCGCAGGTAGTGCGGTGAAAGATAGTACATTTTGCTGATGACATAAAAATCTGGAAGAAAATCCTATCGATTGAACATTGTTCGATGCTGTAAGAGGATTTGGATGCCATGTACAACCGGTCTCAATTAAATCAGATGCATTTCAACATACATAAGTAAAAAATGTTACAATGGCCGGCAATCCAAGCATACATATAATCTTGGTCATAAACACTTGAAATGAACCAGCGCTGATAACGATCTTGGTATCTAGATTACTAATAACCTGAAACCGAATAGTCATTGCCAGAAAGTCTTGGACAGGGCAAGCGGTATCTTGGATAATCTGAGGAGATTATTTGGACGGTTCACTCCTGAAATAGTAGTGAGACTCCAGCTTGTTTCAGCAGGAAGCCAATCAATTTAGCACGATGTTAGCCGCACAGCACAGAAATGCTGCACGATTGCACATACGTGCACACAAAAGAGAGTAAGTAGAGTCATGTTCCTAAAATAAAACACTGCGAATGGAAAATCACCCTCTCCGCGATTTGATAAACGTCAGTTCCCCTAAGAATACGCAACACAATTCAAGTTGTCTCGCAATCAAGCCTCGATTGTAGGCGTCATTACTTCTCGGAGCATATTTGTTTTCTGTGGAATTCACTATCACAGGATATTGTAAACGCTCCTACGACCCGTGATTTCCAATCGAAACTGGATCCTTATATCAAAGAGCATTCCACTAACGGCCCTGTATATTAACCCTATATGAACCCACACTAACGAAACACATCAATAGAATTTTGATCGCATCCTCTGTATTTTTATAGCTGTCATCCAATGGTACATGTAAAGCGATTGCTTTTTTCACAATAAAATCTTGATTACAGATTCTATTACAAATCTTTAATTACATTTTATTTTTCAACGTAAATGCCTTCCGTCGTGCAAGCCTATATCGGCCTTGCTGCAAAGCATTTTTTATCATTAAATATTCATCTCCACTTACATTATTTATTACCAACCCTTTGGTTGTGGAGATACCTTAATTAGTATTAAAAACGTGTATAATATTTGTTTTGTTGCCTGACCACCGAACGATCTGTTTTTCTCCTTAAAACCCAACCTTTGACAACTGATGTAAACGTAATTGCAATTCTCTTTTCTCATCCTGTTTTAGATCAACATGACTGATGTCGTTTGGAAAAACACCAGCAGCCCTACTGTGATCGACCCAAATGTCTATCCTTGGAATTCCGACATGGCTAGCATCACCGACTTTATTTCTTTCATCCTTTTTATCGTACTGTTTATTCTTAGTTGTCAATCAGAAAGAATGATAAATTATAAGGCCAAAATTAATCGGATGATGCTTGCAAAGCAAGAGAAGCCGAAAACGAAAACGGGATGTGTAAAAGATGTAAAAGATCCTATTCGAACGACGTTTGAACACGAATCAAATCAGGTTAGTTTTGATTCTATCGACTGACGAGTCTTTAAATGTTCGAAATTATGCAAATCATTTAAAGTTCCGATTTATTCGCAGTGAAATTTCGGCAATTTCGCACATTAATTTATGTTGCACTATGTTCACTGCGAAAATGATTCACAATGTATACCTTTAGAACAGAATCGCCAAATCGTTGCTTACCAGTAAGACAAAGGCTAACAATCGCTAGACAAGTTCAGAAAGTAAAAGACCTTGCAAAGGAACGGTTTTTCGCTGTGACTATTACAGCTCGGACAACCAATATACAACTTTGCTGATTAGAATTTTCCGTTTCAATATTACCCAACAAAATAATCGTCTTTTGTCGCTTCAGCTGTGTAATCAGCATTTTTGTTCGATCCATTAAGTAGCCCAAAATGTTGTTACAGTTGGATTGTTTTAGGCTTTTAATTAAACAGTACACTCATTATACAAATTGTTTATGTTCAAAATATAGATATGTTTGCAAAGAAATGACCAAAATCTGCTAGGAATTGGTCTGGGCATTTGAAAAATTCTTACAATGAGTAGCAATTGAAAAATCGTTTTTTGCTCTTATTCGGTATATTAGTTATCCGCAGTTTATTGACAATACATCTGAGGATAGACTATCATTTTCTGGTCTATGAATTTTGCTGTGTTAATCGGGATAACGATTACGTTACATTCACAAAAAAATGTTGCAGTTTCATTCACTTTAGTTGGTACTCTGGCAAATTTTCCACGTACATCACTTAATGTGTGCGATATCGTTCTAGGTAAGTCACGTTGGATTACAATACTTACTTTACTTTTGTGCGACTATCTCCTCCTGGAGGATGAGTCGGCTTCGTTGACGTCACGAATTGCAGCCACCCACGCTGGGCGGTTAGAAGTGAGATCCGCGCAGATTTTAAGCCTGGTCCTGTCCAACGTGCGCCATCCGTAAACCGATCGTAGACCAAGTAGCTCCGCGTCCGATCTCACGGTGGCGAGCCAAGTCTTCACTTGTCCTCCGCTACGACAACGCCATTCTTCTCAGGGTGTCGGCAATAGTGTCACCCTGGTTAGTTCAGCGTCCGAGCATCTCAGGATGTGGCCGAACCATCTCAGTCGGTGTTGTCGCACTATTTATGGTCCTGTTTGATCCGGTAAAAGAGTACACTCATATCACTAGTGCTGCACCAACCCTATTGTGGAACTTCTCTCCTGAATTTTAAGATTTAACAGGTTATATCGATAATATATCCACGACTTTCCACCTATTGTCACAGTCACGCCAAGCCAGAACTACCGGAAAGCGTTTTGACAACAAGTACGACTTTCGAATATTGACGAATCGTTTACAAACACCGAATGATCGATTTTCCTGAAATTTGTTGTAAACCACCGACGCTCTAGCATTTTACTTTTTTCCTCCTCAAGCTTCCATCTCCAGAAGGTCACGCGTCTTTCTTGTCGCGCCTAGTGTACGCCTGGTTTACAAAGTAAGTGCTTTATGTTTGTTCTGAGTAATTCTGTTTTCACGCAGAGTGCAAATTTGCAAGGTGATATCCATGCGTCACCTTTTGATAAAGTAAAAAGGGATGTTTCATTTTGTGTAGTGTATGGTTTAACATGGCTCCAAGGTTCTCACGGCCGGGGCGGTTTTGGGGATAAGCTCCTAATTCCAAAAATGTTCCAATGGCACGCGTCTCATATAGCCTCTGACAACCAAGTCCAGGTCCTGACCTGCACGCGTGGTCCTGTGTGACCCGGCGGAACTGCTTCTACTGACAGGAGAAAGGGCGAAGGCGGCTGACTGGCGCCTCAAAACCAGCATGCTTCGGGCAGGTGGAGCTCGTTAGTCCATGAAGTCAGTCCACCTAGGGGAATGAAAACCCTTACCTCAAACCTCCACTGCCTTGTGGTTACATCTAATCATGGAAAAGGCTTTAGGAGTCAACCTCGAGGAAAAATCCGGAGCCGGAGTCCCGTTAGGCAGTCCAAAGTCTATTCAACTTCGTCCTGCCAGCTCCTGCGACGGCATTGTTGTCCAAACGTATCAGCCTAGCTGTTCATTTGGTTCCAGTGGTGTCGTAGAAATGGAGTACTTGTTGCATGGGCAACAGCAAGTTCTCCATATTGAACAGCCCTGGCGTACATCACAACATGGTGAAACATGTGGGCATTCGACAATAAAACAAGGATGAACGTATGTTTCAGCGTAACCGAGGATACTTTTAAACATAGGAGAAGGTAAATCGGTATAATGTATAAAGCCTCTAGTTGAATGGCCTGAAGAGTTTCGATAATAAATCAATGTGTGAAAAACTCTTTTTTGTCGTTTTCATTTGATTCAGATCAGATAATTCTACGTGAAACGTCCCCTAAGCAATTCAAATGATCTTGACCGTGTTAACTTGTATTAGATTGACGTGGATACACACTAGCAGGAAAATTGACCGCTGATCCTGGTCATTCCCACAAGACGTGACACAGTGTAAGCGTAATACAGGCTGTTTAGCGGCAAGGTCAAATAAGTTGTGGTGGGTTGACTACTACTTAATCATGTCCTGACTATCACCGTTGGTCTGACGAAGCTTATGTGTCAAAAGTGAAACGTTACCCAAAACCTGCTCTAACCGATTGCACTCAAATTTCTTTGCATTATGAATACACGATCGGTCCAAACCATATTCCAATCGTTCAAGTGAGACCTGTTTCTTTGATGGACCGACTCACTTCGATCCCACGGTCATATACTGCGTACGAGCTGTGAAGTTGCCCATGCCTAGACTAACGTATATGTAAAATGATAGTGGCACTTGATGCAGCCAACTACCGGTGTGAAATACAGCGACATTTTCTTCCCAAAGTTTAACCTGTTTCTAACATTCCCCATGCTAATTACCGTTCATTTGATCAGTTTTCCTAATTTTTCTGATTGTTAATCACCCTTTTCATATCTCTCTACGCACTTTATCCTCTTTCTCCCTCATTTAGTCTTATCGTGCGTGGATATCGGCATCCACTGGAAATCGACGATTTGTGGAGACTGGATGAGCATCACTGCGCGGAACGCGTGTCAGCCAGACTGGCCAGACGATTAACCTATCATGTACAAGCGGAGAAAGCGGTCAACTATTACATGTAAGCAGACCAACGGTGTAATGTACTCACACCACTTGATCAGAGCGATGATAGCTGTGTCATTGAGTCAGGGGAATAAGTTTCGAACATAGTCAAGCTCGATTGGATCTGAACGTAGATTTTTGATAACTAACCGAATCAATCACCGCCGGTAGCCGCGAGGTTATTTTTACATGTTGATGAGATCAGTTTTTGTGGGATAATGTTGCGGAAATGGTTCCGGGTTACTTTGACTGTGTTTATGATTTTCCTTGTTCGTGGACTAGCTTGGAAATGTCATAGTTTCGTTGATTAGGCATTCTTATCAAGATTCTTTCAGTCGTTAACGTATCATCATTGAGAACATTATTGGATGGGAAGTAATCTTTAGCTACCCTACATCCGTAATATATTTGTTTGAATTGTGAATGGACCGGGAGGCATACAATTATGGGTATAATGTGAAACAGTAAACAGGAACAAGCTAGGATGATATAACTACACTTATACTTGATCATTCTTTCTGTCAAATCTGGTGAACGGGACAAGCGACATCACCATAAGAGCTTCGTCACGGCTTTAAATGTTGTGCGTCCTAAAAAAGACTTCCTAACCAACACTCTATAAATTAAAAGTCACTGCGATGCCAGATAATATGGATTGGGACCTGGGATACGGGCGGCTGGGGGCATCATTTGCAACGCTCCACACTTAAAACAACTCCATTTAGAGTAACGAGTTGTCATTTGAACGGAACTGTGAAAAAACGGAGGTCAAACTTTCACATCAATATAATCAAGCCACTTATCATTATTGTCTCATGGACTCCGCTCTTGCGCTCCAGTGACAAGCCTCTTTGACGACGCAGTTTCTTCTTCTTCTTCTTCTTGATAGACGACAGGGGGTCAAGCCCTCGTAAGCCGCATCTCTTTATATCAACAACATAGTCCAGGAGAACCTCAGTTGAAGAAATCCTGTCCAGCGTTGTTCAGCTTCGCTGTGATTACAGGCAACACCTTATCCAAAAGTTGCTTGAATTGGTTTTCAGAGCTCGCTGAGATAACCTCTTCCGGAAGCGCATTCCACAAGTTAACAATTCTTGTTGAGA
>JACCGJ010016239.1:0-39863 GCA_013407085.1 Atriophallophorus winterbourni | reverse complement strand
TAATTTGAATCCATTTTTGAAAATGTTCACACCAAGAATCACAAACTGACTGTAGAAGTGTATACTCGAGGAGACTTATAAATGACCAATGTTTGTGCTGCTGACAGCCCCAAAGATTCATGATCCAAGGACTTTTGGGTAAACAAGTTATTAATTCACAAAACCACAGGATTACGGTATGAAAAGAGCCCTTGCTATGTACCGGAGTCGGAAGACAGTTGTGCTAGGTGATCAATTAGATGATAGAACAGACCAAGCCCGCTGAGACAGACAACAGAACAACATGAAGGTTATGAAATGGCCAATCCTAAATTAAGGACCCAGGTTCACATATCCAAGAGCTGGACAGGGCCAGCATTTATATAGAAAACAGAAATGTGTGTGCGAAGTCAGCGCTGAGGATATTAGAGCGTAAGTTTATAATGTGTCACAGAATTATTCCTCAAAATCTGGATAAGGACCCTACCATGGTCTCACGTGTCATGGCTGAGGACGCCACACCCAACACAACTTCTCGTAAAATGTTCGTACTCTTTCCTACTTCGTGAAGCGTTAACCTGGTTGCCGATTTGTGAATTCTCACTCCTCACGTGATTTTAACTGGATTCGATGTTTCAATGTTTTCTGTGATTTAGACAGGTATTACAAATGTATCCACTAAAATATCCAGTGAAACTCTAGCATCAACCCTGAGTTTGCATTGAGGATTGCTAGGTGCAGGACGTGAATGTTTGCGATGGATTACCCATATACCATCTGGAACGTTCATTTCATAGGACTTAACCTTCAATATTGAGGACTCTTTCGTATACCCAAGGGTTCTAATTCGGGCGATGGTCACGAACCCAATCATATGTCTCATCACTTAGTGAAGAACTGCTTCTCACAGAACCTCCTACTATGTTTTCAGTTTGAGTTAGTAGAATACTCGTCAGAGTTGTGAGCAATTAACGTCTCATAAGGACATCTGATGGCAACTGTTAGTTTGGCAACCCTGTATGCGGTGCTGACATTGAAGCACTTCCATAGTTGTCACTTCCAACGCGCTTTTAAGCGCGCCCGTGTAAAGGTGTGAACAAAGCTTCTGCTTGCCCGTTGGATTGAAGGTTGTCGGGCGGATCCTGGAGGTGATTCATACTGTTTGCTTTACAAAACAGTTCATAAAGGGTAGAGAAGATTTGCGAAACGTTGAAGAAACGATGAAGTTTTTGGAAAACCATGTCGACTGAAGATTTGCTTCAGTGAATTGATGGTAGCGATTGCAGTTGGTTGGTTCAATGGAGTGATTCCTGTTCATGTTGAATGAGCGTTTACCATAATGAGATATGATACATTATCGATTGAACCGGCGAAATCCACGTGTACTTCATCTCTCGGTTGGTTTGTGAGCGGCCATGAAATTGTTTGTTGACAAGGGGGATATTTCGCAGCTTGTTGGCACTCGGAGCAAGAACCAACCACATTTTCGATATCTTTGTCGATGCCAAGTTAGACCTTGTGAGATCTTCCGATTGCTTTTATTCCACCGATTACGGGCTGTCTCAGATGGAATTGGAGAGAACTTAAAAACGCATAGAAGAATGGATTATTACACGGTGAGTGTACATGAAGCAATCATTAATGTGTAGCAATTTGAAATTTCGCTTCCTTTTCTTATGTTTTTCCATTTCTATTGTTGCTAGTTTCAATCAATGCTTAGCGCACAATATAGTTATTTGGCGCGCTTCATTCTGTTTAGTTCGCTAGTGATGTATTGTTGCGCCTCGTGAATGACGGCGGTTAACGTCGAAATTCACGCGTCGCACGCATTTTCAGCCTCGCCAGTTATCATTGCCGATCCACGCAACGCACAGGATTTCCGAGTTGGAATATTATTGTAATAATAATAATGATAATAATAATGATATATATTTTTGTACATCCAAGACAAGCAATACATGATCAGTTTATTAAAATTTAAACAGCAAAAGAAAATATAACAGTGCAAATGACCGAAGTGAGCGGGAATTTTAAACATGTTTTCCGTTCAATAATGGGAACGAATATACAGTAAGTAAGAAAAAATCTTAATGTGTAATAACAATAAAGTTTCAGTTGAATTTTGTCATGATTTACGAATGGCAAGAATGCGAAAAAAATGGAGAACACAAATGGAAGGTAATTATGTCAAGAGTGGAGTTAATTATAATTAAGTTGTCATCAAAAATGATAGATGAATTATATATGCTTCAATTCACGTTCTTTACGGAAAGATTGGTTGAGAAGATTGGAAAGGGAACATAAATTCATCAGCATAAGAAAATTCAAGAAATTGTGGGATGAGAGAGGGTGTGGTTAATAGCATTGGAGTAGGGTACGCTGTGTACTCCAATTCTCTTGAAGAATTGTCGACAAATCGAACCAAAATGTGTTCACCAGCCGATTTTTCCCTATCTGCAGGAAAGTGAATCGCATACGGAACAAATCTTGGGCGAATAGATTTCGAGCCACTTTCGTAGTGCACAGACCACTACCATAATGTCCCCAAGAATTTCGGAGAAAAGACACAGGAGATGAAATGTTTTTCGCGGTAGCCAAAAAGGTGCACAAAGATACAGGGTAGCAATCACGGAACACTAATCAACGGAAAGTGAGTTATCAAGGTCAATTTTTATGTACAGTAAACATTTTTGTTACACAGCCCCCTTCCAAGAAGTCTGGTCAGAGGAGACTTCTGATCGGAAATTGACAATTGAACTGGCCAAGCGGTGCCAGGTCATTCTAGGCTGGAACATAGTCTCTCAGCTACCAGTAACTTCGAAGTCAGCCAAGGCACTTAATCTGCGTGAGTCGATTGTCGATGATACACGAAGGATGCAAGTATTCCAGGTTACCGGATAGAATGCTGTCAAGCGTCGGTGATCCGCATGTGGTGCGTGCCACGTTTTCCGAAGCTGGAGGTGCATAGGTACCTGAAAAGTGAGATGAAAAAAACTCTAGGATGCATGAGTTTATGGCCACCACCGAGTTATAGAGAAGAGATAAAAAACCATGCACGGGATATACCAAGCGATAATTACCTGTTAAATACCCGCTGCATAATTGGCAGATGTGCCGTTCCGTACACTACTCACTGTGGAGATGGCGGATTGCGGGTCAATACTTGATGTACGCATGGTTATTGTCAAATATGGTGTGTTTGTCATGAAAGTGTCATGCTGCACGTAACCACAGGCTTTCGGCTATACTGCCTTTTCCGTATAAAACGTAACACAAGCACGAATGCTAGAATGCGAAAAATTGCGTATGGTGTGAATGATGCGCCGTCTAAAAGCAGACAGGGTGAGTAGTCGGAAAGCGCTTTGCGATAGGTTGCAAAGATATTGCCCAAGCCACCATGCAAGGGGAGAGGTGTGATGAAAAAATAGGCGTCTCAGAGCTGTGCGAAGCAGGCATCGGTAACATGAAGTGCAACGTTTTCGCTGAGGTTGAGGGAGCGTGGCCAGTCCATCACACACGTTGTAGAGATAGGAATTGTGGCACCTCAGATATATCGTATGTCAGTCGTAAAATGACTGAGAAAATCCTGGTGTAAAGTCTCTCTAGGGAGTACCTACCCGACGATCCGTTGTTTGATGTACGAGATGCTCGCAAGCAGTAAACAAAGTAAACTGTCTGCCATGTAGATTGTGTTTTAACCCGACTTGTGAATTGATTAACAAGTGTGGTCATGTGATGCATATAACATTTTGATGTAAAACTTGTCAAAGGAGGTAAAAAAATATCCTGAAATAACGTCAATGTAAATCGGGAAATGACGTAGCAGGAACAATCTCGAATTATGCGCGGATATTGGGATTATCAATTGTAGTACACGAAGGATCCGTGCATGACGTCGGGCTCACCAATTTGTAGTGGACTGACCACTACAATAATGTCCTCAAGAATGTTCGAGAAAAGGCACAGGAGATGAAAAGTTTATCGCGGTAGCCAAAAGATGCACGAAGGTGCAGCAAAATCCATCACGGAAAACCAATCAACGGAAAGTGAGTTATCAAGGTCAACTGTTATGAACAGTAAAACAATGTTGTTACACAGCACCGCTACCACCTTGCGGCGAATAGGATGGTCGAAAGGTTTCACTGGCAGCTTGAGGCGGCATCGATGGCGCATGAAGTTATTGACTGGACCGTAGCCGAATTGACATACGGTCGCGCCATCGCTCTACCTGGCGAATATATCGCCACGCACAAACAATCACCTTTCGCTTACGGTGATTAGGTGGCGCGCTCGCGCTATTACATGGGTCGTTTTCGCCCATCACCCTCGCGGCATCAGGCAAAATCATTACATGTCTTAAAGGAGTTGGCTAATTGTCCACATGTTTTTCTCCCAAATGACATGGTGAAGCAGCCTCTTCACCTCCCTTATACTGGACCGTTCAGAGTAATTTGGCGGTCTCACAGACGGTCGCCATTGACCGTGTCGGCATGAATAACACTGTCTCAATCGACAGAGTCAAACCGACTGTCATAGACGAAGAAGTTATCCCACATGTTCCAACGCCAACCCCGGCACCACTGGTCATTACCCATCCTGTACCCACAGCTAACCCAGAGCACGCCACCACAGTAACCAAACGTGCCAAACGGCACCCGTTCGATTAGCTGGTTTTGTTGTAGATAGTTGATAGTTACATTTCTTTTAGCATACACGCGTGCCTTTATTTGTACCTTATCCTAATCACTCGGTCGTGACATTGAACCCATGCACCAGAGATTTTTCTTTATCTTTCTCATCTCAGGTACGCACCCACCTACCGCTGATGTCAATGAATCGCACACCCTTCCTGGTCCACCTACGCTTGACTTTACTCACCTGTTAGCCCCAACCACCAACAACGAGTATAATTGTTCCAACACGCCTGTCATGTCTCACAAGCTCCTTAATAGCCCATATTGACACGTCAACCGATTTTCTTGGCACGGCCGTTTACCATCCTTTTTCGGGACGCAAAAAATTCTGAAAAGGCAGTGTGTTTTCGAAGCCTCTGGTTCTTGTTGTCAAGCTTACGAATAAGCCTGTTTCTGCTAATTTTGAATTCATATTAAGACTACGCGAAACGGAAAAATCATGCTAGCAGCTGTTCACGCCGTGTGAGGCGGCTCGGTAGTACGTTCACTCACATGGAAGACGCTACTTGGCTTAGTCCCGATCGGTTCACCGTACATCCTATTCCAGAACCACCGACGATCGGCCCACGCAGACCGAGCGCCCTGGCTGACTTCTATGTGACTGGTTGCTGAGAGACTACGTTTCTACCCGGGGTAACCTGATACCCGCATGGGCTAAGCTAAGGCAACTCCGGATAAGAAGTCTTCGCTGACCAGGCTTCTTGAAGGGGGGCTGTGTAACATCGCTTGTTCTTCCTCATCAAAACATTGATATTGACAATTATAACTTCCGTTCGTGCGTGCATCGTGACCGCTCTATTCGAAAACACTAGAATATAATGAAAGAAATTCTCTTCACCAGCATGGTGAGAGGTAATCAAAGTGAAATTGTTCATCATTCACAAAAATAAAAATGTACATTAAAAACATAATGATTTTCATTTCGTTTTACTTATTTTATTTTTTTGATAGATTTTTTTGTTTTGCAAGTTTGAATAAAAATGTGACATTTATAAGCCTCATATGAAATAAAATATAGTTATATACATAATGGTGTTTAGAAAATTCCATGGAAGGCAATGTTGACAAATAGACGAATGTGATGCAAGTCCCAACCTATGACGAGACATGCATATACCCTATGAAACCTGACAGTGCAGCAGCGTACGAAATAGATAATCATAAAAATTATTTTTTTTTAATGTTTCGAAATTTTTTAAAGAGAAATTTGTTTACGATACGAACCTGAATTAAAACAATAGGGATAACTATGTTTATACCAAAGGGGGTCAAGATAAGCCTAACGAGATAAAATAAGTAAATGTACATTTAATACTAGTTCCAGGTTTTGATGTAACATACATAGACCCTAACTAACCTGACACCTAATAATACCATGTATTTCGGACATTGTGAAAAGTTATATGCGTGTGTAAGAATAATTGCGTCGGACAATATATTTTCACTCACCGTCAATTCATTCTCATGTCCGCCTTATTGTACCATTTTGTATTATATTTTTTGTGCACTTATCCACTACTAATCAAGATGATGCATGTGAAGTCCGGCTGCTGCTACGTAAACTTAGTTCAGCAGAGCTGGATAAATACTGCAACCTGATAACTCCCAGGATTCCTCGGGATAGACGTTTTGATGAGACGATAAAGTCGCTGATTGGACTTTTCAGTGAGCATGTATCTCTCTTCAACACGCGTTACAGGTGCCTCAAACTGAAAATGAACGACACTGACGACGATTTGACGCATATGCGCATTGTAAATCGCTTATATGAACGTTTCAAGTTACGGTTCCTCACAGACGACCAGTTCAAGTCCCTGATATTCATATGCAGTCTGGTATATCAGCGTTTCACTGATATTCGAACGCGACTGCTCAACAAAGTGGTGCTGGGGACATCACTTGCACACTATCTCCAAGAAACTTCATGATGATGTCTCAACGTATATCTCAGCTCTCTGCTGCGGCGTTTCTGAGACGCAACGCGCCCTTGGCTCTCCCAGCGGCTAGAGTGAAGAGTAAGCTAGCTGAGGCCATGAATATCCGTAAGGAATTTTATCTGGGATGCTGAAACGTACGGACACTGCTTGATGTTGGTAGTCAAGCAATCACGATTCGCTCTTCATTGGACTACCAAGTAGATGTTGCTCGTCTATCCGAGGTTCGCCTTCCAGGACACGGGTCCAAATCGATCGAGGTTTCCAGAGTCGATCGTACTTATTGGCTCTTTATAGTGTGCACGGGAATGGTTCTGGTCAGCATGGAGTAGCGAGAGCGCTCAGCGACCACGCTGAACCAGCACTCATGTCACGGATGCCTGTATCCCCGATAATCGCGGTGGTCGGGCTAAGGAGTCACGTTTTGATTATAACAGTCGTTTCGGTGTAGTCAAGATTTTTGTCATTCGCTCTCTTTCAGTGTCCCTACTTGGGTACTAAGGATCAAAACGACTTTCTAATACATTTGAATTAATGAATAAACACATAAAGATATTTCTGATTTGTGAATAATTTTTCAGAATTAATTGCAATATCAATTGATTTCCGACCATTGTTATGATCAGGCACGGTTAATTGAACAGACATTCTTTTCAATGATTTTATTTAAAAAGTAGTGATATTTCTCAATCTTTGTGCTCTTTTCTGGCTCCATTTATATCGACCATATTGTATTGAGTGTTGAATGTGTTGTGTTTCTCAATGCGAGCAAGGAACGTTTGCCAAATTTCTTACTTTGACCACACACAACGAAATCAAATATGTGAGTTAGAAAATCAGACAAATATGTTTCTGAGTTGGAAACAACAAAATTATCGAACTGACTGTTGAATGCAAAAAACATAGATCAAACGTCCCCGATATTAGTTGCTCGCATGGATGTTATGTAGTAATATGGTGTGTGCTTATGGTGTTTGTAACTGTATGAACAATGGTCGTATAAGTTTGGCAAACGTTTCTTATAATTACAATAGTTGAAAATAACTGTTAGGAGTAACAAGTTTTGGAGTGTTCCCATTCACTGCACTACACACAACTGGTTCTTAACTGATTGCAATATCGGGTGGTAATATCAGCAAGCCTTGAAACAGTGATGAAGCGGTAGATAAAAATTTAGATTTCGAAGTCATTGATAATTTAATGTGTACGTCTAAAACTTGAATGCCCAATTCACAGATTAGATTTGATTTCGACCGATGAAAACAATAGGAATTAACGTTTAAAGTGAATGGCTGATTCGACTTACTCCATAGCCAATTTCTGGCTGTACACTTTCATCAGGGTGGGGATAGTAATAATATATAAACTAACTATTGAAACAGTGAAAAAGTAATAAACTATATACACCCAACAATAATAGCTCATTCACACCTAACACATGAGTGATTTATCTTAACTGTATACTCAGAATACAGAACTCAAAAACATCAATGGTAGGAAATGTATTAAGCCTAACAATAACCATATGTATATCGAATATACAGAAAATATATAAATATATCTATAAAATCAATAGGGACACTCGCATACGGCATGATTCGTCATAAACCCATCGAATTTGAAAGCAAAAACCTCAACAGATTTGGATCGTGTGATTTCTTCAGGGAAATAGTAACAAGTAGAACAAATTATTACCGAGAAAAAAGGACGACGTATATTCAATCGATAATGCGGAATGCTTAAAACCTTTGAATGTGTTCGCGTTCGAGTAACGTCATTGGGATTTAGCAAGTGCTTGAGGGGATGGTTTACAGAATGCAGGATTTTGAATGTCAACATGATGTCGCTACGTATCCGCCGTAGGTTCAGTTTTAACATGGCAGGCAAATTTCTGTACCGAGAGACCAACTTTGTAGCATGATGATAAATCCTGTCGAGAAGTTCGATAACATTCCTCAGCCATGGTGCCCGAGCTTGAATTGAATATTCCATAACGTGTCAATTACCCGGGGTAGGGTTTCGGGCGTAAAAATCGGAAATATTTTTTTGAAAAGACTTAAGATACGGCAAGCTTCTTCGTACACCACCCGGCAATGATGTTTGGGCCTAATGTTTAACGAAACCCAGATACCAATATATTTTTCTACTGTGGTCCAGACGAGATCTTGCGTGTTAAGCTGATACGTGTGGTGTAGAGATTTTCCAAGCTGCAGCATTTTACATTTCGCAAGGTTAAATGGTAACTCATTTAATTGGGACCAACGAAATAAGATGCTTAGATCCCGTTGTAATGCCATACAAACATTAACACACTTGCATCCAATATCCTCTACTATATCGTTCATATAGAAGAGGTCCAAGCAACGAGCCTTGCGGATCTCTACGCGTTAGGTCTTTTTTTCTAGATAAGGTGCTGCCAACGCGAACTTGGACGTGTCTATCCGTAAGATAGTTTCTTATACAATTTAGCAATATTCCTGTTATTCCAAAAGATTCGAGCTTTTTAATAAAATGATATGGTTGACTCTTTTCAAAGCTTCGGAAATATCGATGTGACAAGCATGTACAGCCTAACTTTCGTCTAGTGCCTTGGTTCAATCCTCGAACGTTGAAAAATTAGATAAACAGCATCGATCTCTTCGAAAACCGTGTTGTGATGTGGATAAATGTTTTTGGTTTTTAAAATGTTCTCTCATGCGCGCAGTCACAATACGTCTCATTAAATTAAAGATCACCGGAAGTAACGTTACTAGTCTATAGTTTGCTATGCTTGAATTGCTACCGCTCCTATATAAAGAAGATATCAACCTTGCTTTCTATTGGTATTTTTCCTTCATTTAAGCTGAGAGTGCGAGTGAGTGGAGCAGTCAAAGCAACGCGACACCTGCGAAGTATGGCGAGGGTAATTTTTAGTTGACAATGTTCCCGCCCAGCCATGTATTCGTTGATAGTCATTTCACTTAGTAATTCAAAAGTTGGTGAATTTGGTGAAACATGATATGGATACATCCGGATCAAATGAAGGAGTTTTTTGACGAAGAGTTTTTATGAATGACGGGCTAAAAACTGCATGTAATCAAAAATACAGTGCATACGTTTCATTGTAAGATAGAACGCTGAAAAACGCGAATTATCATTAGCTGATTAGAAGGCAACATTGTTGAACCCGAAGACGTAAATGTACTGAATCAAGTGTAGAAAGCACGATGAATAGTAGACGTGCACTCAGCAATTTATTAGAGCCGGAATCTATAACGTATGACATTCAGTACAGAAACGGATGAACAATTATTTAATGAAAATTTGTTTTGATATTTAGTAAACCTTTTTCATAATGGTCACATATTTTCACATTTCTTACACGTTTACTCGACCACTGTGAGCCCCATTGCGATGAGTAAATAAGTCAAATGATAGGCTCTGTATCTACGTGACCGGAGATACCTTGGGTTTCATCAGGATTTTTAAGGCAAGATCAATTACATTCCATATTCTGACTATCGCCATTGAACTGACAAAACACATTCGCTGGCAGATAAACGAATACCAAACACAACAATTTATGTATTTGTTCTATAAAATTAGCTTTAAAATATTTCGCAATTATGGATGAATAAATAACGTAAAGCATGTCATATTTTTATGCAAATTACAAATTCATTGATGAAGCTAATCAGTCAGTCATGTCACTGGACTTTTGATGTCACTGATTAGGATTCTCTTAATTTCATTGCTCACGATTCTCATAACCCAGTCCACATTATTTCCTATTTTATCCATCAGGTTTTTCACAACATTCATTTTCTTTTGAATGCGCTTCGACATCCGGGATCTTTTTCGTTTTTTATTTGAACTCTTCGGGCTCGTCAGCCTGGTATCAGGTTCATTGGCTTGCCGTTGTGGTTCCAAGATCGAGTGCGGTTTGTTCGTTTCTTTTGGGTCTGAAATGCATGGTAACGTATCGATGTAGTCTCTCCAAACAATCGCAATATTGTATTATTGATACTAGTTTATTAATCTCGAGGTCGTGTAGCTCTCGAAATCCTAATTGATTACATCTATGAAATTAAGTCGATATAAATAATGAGACAAAGTAAACAATTTGAAGAATGCCTAGAATCACAACGGAAGTGGAGCAAATTATCACACCGTTAGTCTCGAAACAGTGTGTTGTCGGTTATTATTGACACCATACTTCTGACTTCCAACATGCTTAAACTTTGAAATCTTACGCAATGAACCATGCGATTTGAATAAACAAAAGAAGAAGAAATTGGTTTCATTTGCATACACAAATTTTCAGCAGATGTGATTTGATATATCTCTTCAACATTCTGCGTACAGTGCATCACCCACTTGAACACCTGTGTAATTTGCAAGAAGCACGTGATATCAGATCTCATGACAATATCTTTATTATTCCACATTTAGATCAAATGTTTGAACGTTCTTTTTTGCTGTCTGAATTTATTCTATATGGAACTCGCTTTCCCTACATATCATTTGTACATTCTTCCTGAATTTGTTCAAGGCTGAACCAGAAAATTATATGTAGACTAAATCTAAATTTGCACCTAAATAAACATGCTGATCGTCCAAATTAATAAAAGATTTGTGTTACTTTTAATTATTCCTTATATTTTTAGTCTATGGTTACTGTATAATATTTTGCTTTTTTGAAACATTAAAACTTGAATTACTTTTAATTACAACACGTTCACCAAAACATATACAAAAATGACCAGCTCGTCACGACATCGATTAATAATTTGTCGACTGAACGTTGGTCCTTGTCCATCTTGATTGATAATTTTCACATATAATCTAGTTTATTACCAAAATGTTAGCGAAAAATATTTCACAACAATTCTCTGTACCTTGAAATCCGCGTATGTAGGCAAACATTCTGTTCAATTTTATTACCACGTATAAAAAAGAATGACGTCATTCTGACAGCAAGATTGCAGTTATTTGCCTGCTCGACAAATAAAAACAACATGATATTTACAGATATGCTCATTTGCATGCATTTCCATCACACACCCCACTCAGCAGGCAGGAGCAGTAGGATCTGGATCCAAATGCGCTTGAAACAGTTGAATAGGTGTGATGGAAATGCATGCAAATAGGTATTTTGTTCATGATGATCGGTTTAAACCCTTATTACACGTGTTCGGGAACATGCAAGTGAATAAGAATAACTTTTATTTAACGAATGGATTAGAAACGGGCGGTACA
Source organism: Atriophallophorus winterbourni (assembly GCA_013407085.1). Taxonomy (NCBI): domain Eukaryota; kingdom Metazoa; phylum Platyhelminthes; class Trematoda; order Plagiorchiida; family Microphallidae; genus Atriophallophorus; species Atriophallophorus winterbourni. Next base: position 28,018 of record JACCGJ010016239.1, on the reverse strand, counting down.
TTAATATCACTCACTACAACATGCCAGTAGGTAAATGCCAATTATTCCGGAACCTTCTAGTTCGTGTTCCATTGAGCGACCGACCGATAAATCACACGTCTGAAAAGAAAAGAAGCATGGCGCTATTGTGAATGTGTTAGTCTAAACACCTGAACTTATGAAATATAGCAAGAAATATGTTATGGTACTCACATCCACCATCCTCACCATTCACAAAAACCGGTTTCGTGCTGTTTACCGTAATTAAGACCATGTTCAGGGAGATTTTGAATTGTGCATCATTTCAAAATGAATATATTGATATTTGGACAATAGGATTTTCTGTTTCACATTCCCGAAAAATGGTGAATTATTCTTTAGTCAGTACATTCAGCCATTCTTTATTAATCGAGGCAAAATTTAGAAGCTACTTTTGATTAAAAAATAAAATCTGTGACAAGTTAAACTTCAAGTTTCGTGCGGATCCTGTTCCTACTGTCTCTTTGATGTCTGCAAACAGAACGACACTGGTTGTGTGGTTTGTGCGCGGGTGATGGAAATGCGAGCAAACGCGCATCTTTGTTTAAAACGATGAGTTAAACCCCATCTAAAAGTTTGCGAGGACTTCGAATTAAACAGGTTGATCAGGGTTGACGTACCCAGCGGTTTACAAACGCTACTTGTTTACCGTTTTTCCACTGTGTCAAGGCATGTGGATTCCGATTGTACTGTCGCTAGCTGATGATTGCAAAGGTCACGAAATAAGTCATGTGTGATGGGAATGCGTGAAACGTGGATCTACATTCGCTTAGATTGGTTATTCGGTATTAGAATAGTGAGCGTCAACGGTACCACTCAACAGTAATTGGAAAACCAGCACCATCTAGCACAAGTAAAGAACACTAAATACTAAAGAACCGGCATACGCAATCGTGAACCCACTAAACTATTGGCTCCGCAACAATATTACGGAATAGTTAAGCTCATCATAAAACAGAAGTGGAATAATAACGAAAGTAGCTATTTATCGATGCGGAATTTGGCAAGGTCGGTGAGAGAAGCACGGATTTCAATTACAATTTCCATTTTTCAGTTAAAAATTTGATGACTTGATGAAATTACTTTCAAGTGATTTTCATCAAGCTATAAGACCACGAAATGCGAATCTAAACACACAAGATACAAGTAATGTGTACGCCGTGCAACACATTTTTGCAAGATCTGTAACTTGGATCTCCATCCAGTTTGTATAAAGGCATTCCATACCCCAAAATAAGTAAGATGTCGGCTCTAGGTGACATAACAGCAGTTAATTGTTTGTATTATGCTACAAACGCATAATGTATTTCACCACTGCCGAGTGGTCACAAAAGTTGACAAGCCGTATTTTTTATTTTATTCAAGAAACATTTGTTGCGCTCTTTTGTGTTTAATCAAACACAGAAAAGTCATTTGAAACAAAAACTGCAAAAAAACTATAAACAATAATTATGGGCGGAAATAAGTCAATAAGACTAGTTTCAGTAAAGTGTGGTAGGCACCCACCAGATCTAGATTGAGTGAGATTAAAGATATTCAACTATGCTGGGTATGAAAAGATCACTTAAGTAATTCAACGTAATTTATATGCAACATCCAATTGCCTAAAATATTCACGTACTTCCTTTGTGTATGTAAACCGATGGCACGAAACGTTGTGACGGCATTGCAACTGGCATTGCAAAATTGCATTCTTCAGCTTGAAATACGTTTGCGGTGGATGGTTGTGGTTCTTGGTGATCTTCCACTGGAAGCTGTCACACATGCTCATACGCGAACGAAGAAGACTCAGGGCGAAACAATCCGAAGTTTGTTCTGTTTGGTCAGTTCCTCCCACCGAGAGAATACCGTGGATCAAACTAAGCAAAACCAATAGTGACATTTTCGCAAACACAGTGATTGTGATTTTAGCAGTGGTGAATACTTATATACTGAACTATGGGATTGTGTGATTAAATCCTATTGGTTGGACAGCAAGTTTGTTCAAATGATTTAAATTTTAGAGGAATTTAGATGGTCAGAATTAAGGTTCATCATAAGCATTTAACAGCATTGGACATACTTTCAAAATGACGAAGTCGTTAAAACGCCGTGCTTTTATTTATTAACATGAGATCAAACAGAACACCCGAGTGGAAACGCATATTATAAATTTCGCAAATAAACTTGGTTTCACCTGCACATAAAGGGAATGCTTGTGGTGCCTTACAAGATGCTGGCGAATGTATCAATACAACTTGATCTGATCTATACATCAAAGCAATTTCTGCTCTGTAAATGGTCTGTACACTTTTCCAGCAACCTGAGATTAGTTAGATGAATACAATGAAACGCAACTTAAACGATCTCTTCTCGTTCAAACACACTTTCTGTGACAAAGTATCTCTGTCAGACGGGACAAGTTTCCGGAAATCTGCGATAAGGTTCAAATTGGATCCATTTTTGAAAAAAGCTTCACACTGAGAACCACGGTATTTAATTCAGAATCACAAACGTATTGTAAAAGTGAATGCGCAAAGAGACTTATAAATAGACAATTTATTGTGATGCTAACAGCCCCAAGGATTCTTGATCCGAAGATGTGTCGTTACAAAACAGTATACTTTAAAACACCACAGGATAACGGTATAAATGAAAATGTGAAAAATATAATAGTATAAAAGGAAAAGAGAACATCAAATGTAAGGCACATTAAAGATATTATTTTGCATATTTCGCTTCAAACACGGCCAAGCGAGGAGATCCAACCACGTATTGTAGAAGGGGAATCCAAAGACATGAAGCACGTACGACGAAATAAAATAGCCCCGACAATCAAGACGGGAATTTAAGACGTCATGACATAACGTATGACCGCGTGTCACTTTTTCATCACACACACGAAGCAAGTGTTTCTGTGGATGTATTTCGGTGGACACAATTTTATAGTTTAGAATAATATTGTGTCGTAACCTCATTTATGCAAAGTCGTATGGACGCAGACGTCGCAATCCTTCGATATACAGAATATCGCGAAGACCCATCACCAACTTTGTTGCTCTGTGATAGACTTCAATGAAGATAAAAATGTATTTGCGTATCCAAGGAGCTTAGAACTCTGTCGCTGATTGAAATATAATGGAAAGCATCTGCACAAAATGTGTTTGTTAAAAACAGTTTATGCGATTGTTGAAACTACAACATTTTCTGATTATGTATATGAGGTTCGTGGTTCCCGTTAAAACACCAATGTTAAACTTGTGTAAAATTTTCCATTTGTTTGAGCAGTGCCTTACAAAGCTATTTTTAACAAACTTGCTTTTGCCAAAATCACTTCAATGATTATGACTTGCTGATCATTTTCAAACATTACTTTGTTTATAAAGCTGGGAAACGTTCCATAAAAAAGAACGGATTGAGTCAGGCTATTAGCTAAATTATTTTGGGCTGATGACACCGCTTTAAGCCACAAATTTATTCAACTTTTAGCTGTAAGTCATTATCATTTCGCAAAAATTAAAAATCATATATTTATTCCGGAAAGTATTTACAACACGAAATCCACTAGTAGTTTATTCAGTTTTTTATCATCATCTCAAAGATAGTTGTTTCTCTCCTTCCTTACGCTAATATGTAAACACTCCATAATGTATGCTACGTAATCTGCATATAGTATTGTCTTTCACGAAAGCATGCTAACAGCTGTTACTGATTGGTTATCATTAATCTGCTTGTAATATGTCGCATTATTCAAATTAACTTGCCCAATCAAAAAATAGAAAATTACGCATTGTCACGTGTTATTTTTAATGAAGCGCACTGCAAACAACTCGAAACAATAGAAATATAGCTTGATCCCGGCAGCTTTGCAATTGTCCGATTCTAAATCCTTGAGGGCCAAATCCGATTTCGGTGTTGTGTCATATTTGTACCCAGAATTCCAGTGAAGAACAAACTTCAAGACAATACAGTAGAATAAATGTTGTGGAACTCGACCGTTTATTAATTATCTAATCATATGAATCGATCAAATATTGATTTCATTGTAAGTAAAGCGATATCATATCGTCCTATTTAGGAATTAGCTTCTTACCTGGGGGCGAAATATTGACAATACCTTATGTGTAGTGCTGGAATAGTGCATGTACGAGGGGTTGTGAGCACGATCAGCACTTGATCAGAAATCAATTTTATGGTTCTGCAATTGAATACCGTGATTCCTTGTAGGAGTCTTATGCAACAGCAGCTAGATAACGTAATTTTATTTTAAGGATATCTGCAGTTTCAAGGCCCAATAAACGTGACATTATTGTCTTCAATTAACAGCGGCAAACAGCACCTACACAACAAACACGAACAATTATGGGTATAGCAAATGTCGGGGGTTGATCACTTTACTAATATATTGCCTGTCTACCATCGGCAAATTGGGCTTAGCCAAGCGAAGTAAGGTGACGCTCGTGCCTCATTTATCTGCGTCCAATGGCTGAAAAACCTTGTAATTATATACATTGATAATTTTTAGTTGCTTTTACACACAACATCTGAACACATTTAACGTATACACGAATGATGAAATATTTTTTTATGCCAAATATGACTGCCGCCATATATGTCTTAAATATGTGACATCGGGCATGTGAACCTATACAAGAGCGTGTCCCAAAATGATAACCGGCACCTATGTTCCCAAATGTCATTCAAATGATAAAAAATAATGAAGATTTTAATGTATTGATTCTTTTTAGGTCTTAATCCAAGATTATTTCATGGCCACGAAAATCCTCGAAACTCGACTGAATATGCAACCATTACTACCCTCGACAGTGAACCTGAGCTTTCAGACAAGGATGATGATGTTGGCGACCCTGAATTCTCTCGTTTAGTAAGCGTTTGAAACGGCTGAGTCATGCGGCGCGCCAGTTGTCAAAAGTTTCAACACCTAACTAATGAGCAAAATGTCTGCATTTATGAGCAAATGATGCCATTCAATGGCAGATCAAGGCTCAAACAATACCTGCCAAATAAACTTAAAAAGTTTGGCTACAAACGTTTCGTACTCGCTAACGATCGTGGGATGATGTGCGATTTCATCCCATATACTGGGAAAATATCCACCGTCGATGATCTCAACGTCCAAAACATCGGTTCTAGCTCAAATATTGTGCTACATCTTGCCAAGACTATTTCTTCAAATGATAACCATCTAGCATTTTTTGATAACAGGTACACCTCTGTGCCTCTTCTGCAATACTTGTCAGATGTAAGCATATTTTGTTGCAGCACAGTTAGACTGCCACGATAAGCTGGCTTACCAAAAACATGAAGGATGACAAGCGCATAATGAAAAAAGGCAGAAGCTCCTTTGAGGAGAAAGAACTGGTAAAGGGACATTCAAGTTTTACCCTGGTTTTCTGGTTCGGCAAAAAAGTAGTCAATTTGGTGTCTACATTTGCCATTGCAAATCCCCTATCAACTGTCCGTAGATTTGATAAAACTACAAAAAGGTCCTTTGGGTGGTGTAGATTTGGCTGACCATCTTCCTACTTTGCATAGAATAAGCATGAAATCAAAGAAAGCTTATCAACGTCTGATCTATCACTTCATAGACATGGCTATAGTTAATTCATGGCTTGTTATCGTGAAGACTGCGAGAGACATTCTCTTCCAAAAAAAGTGCTGCAGCTTGCTTCCATCAAATTTGGGGTAACTTTCACCCTTACCAAAGCTGGAAAAATTTGCTTGCCTGCTAAATGTAGACGCCTATCGCTAAGAGGTGAAAATACTAGCAGCAAAAGAAGGTGTGGAGCCCCATCGGACGATGTGAACGTGGACCAAGTGATACATCTGCCTTGTGCCAAGAAAAAAAAGAAACCGATGCAGGTTCAAAAACTGTCCTGGAAAGTCGAAGATATTCTGCACTAAATACAATGTCCACTTATGCTTAGACATGCATGAGAACTGTTTTGCGGCATTTCATGGGTCTTGATCACGACGACTGCATGAAGGAAATACATTATTTTCTATTCAACCTATTTTTCTACCTTATGTGTGTTTCACATTAAAAAAATTCAATTGAGAAATGTTTTTTACCTTTTATGTCTCATATGACTATAACTGGAAATCAATGGAAAAAGTGCCAGCACAGTACGATTGTACCGAATTTGTCCACTTATATATTTTCCGTAATATATAAAAAAACTAAAAATACTTTCAAGCCCCATATAAGTGTAGCAGTTCCATCACACAAATGCAGGAGAAAAAATTAATTCAATGTAAATCATAATTGAGACAGTTAATGGTTATAAAGCCAATGTAAAAGTGGTTTCAAAATTTAAACTTTTTGTGACCAGTGCAATACAAAACTATGTTTCACAACCTGACTTTTGCCAAATTCACTTCAACGATTATCACTTTGTGATCATTTCCAAACTTTACTTTGTATAAAAGCTGGGAAAACATTGAATAAAAAACAACGACTCGAGCCAGGCTAATAACTAAATCATTTTTGTCTGATGACACCATTTTAGGCCACACATTTTTTCTACTTTTAGCTGTTATTCATTATGCTTACGTGAAATTTAAAAATGATTTTTTTTAATTAGGAAAGTTTTTACAACAAGAAATCGACTAGTAGTGTATTAAGTTTTATATCATTAAACCTCATCCCAAAAACAGTTGATTCTCAAACGTTCTCAGTGATGAATATCTTATTATCTCACATCATCTTACTCACACTAATCGTGACATAGCACCCAATGTATTCTAAGTACTATGCTCATAGCATAGACTTCAAGGAATACATGCTAACGACACTTATTGATTGGTCATTATTATTCTACTCGAGATTAGTGGAATTAATCAAATGACCTTGCCCAATCAAAAAATACAAAATGACGCAATGTTATGTGGTATTTTCATTAAAGCACACTGCAAACAACTCGGAACATAGATGTAGAGTTGGAACCGGGCTGCTTTACAATTGTCCGATTCGAAATCCTCCAGGGCCAAATCCGATTTCTGTGTTGCGTCCAAGTTAGTCCTGTGATTTCCAGCTGAGTGAACAAAAAATTTCGGAGACAATAAAGTAGAATGTATGTTGTGAAACTCGCCAGTATATTACTTATCTGATCACATGTATCAATCCACAATTGATATGTTTGTTTGTTAAACGATGTCATTTTAGCCTAACTACGGCTTAGCCCATTACCCGGGGCACCTGATTGACATCAACCAATGTGTATTGTTGGAATGGAGTGGGTACGGGGGTTGTGAGCACACAGTGCAATTGACCAGAAACCAATTTCATGGTTTTGCATTTGAACACCGTGATTCTTTGTAAGAATCTTAGGTAACAGCGTCTAGACAGCATGAAATAATTTAATAGTTATCTGTTGTTTTAAGGCTCAATTAACCATATTAATTCTATATATTTGAGACTGATCGCGAATACACTATGCATTATTGCACTTCAAGGAAAAGCTCCTTTAGGCTGTGCGACCGACTGTATCTAAAAAATACAGTGCAAAGTTTGCCCAGATGTACACATTTGGCAAACGTCTAGAGAACCTTGCAAGGTTAAACAAACATGGAAAACGAAAAGGAAAGTGACCCATAATTCCAGTGAAGATCATTAATTAATTCGGGATTCTTCCCTAGAAGGACACGTGCTTGGCTTGTGTTACAGTGTGAATGTTGATAAAGTGGAGGTGATAAGACGGGGTGTGAAACACTATTAGGAAAGAGTTCATTCTGAGGAAGTTGAAATACAGAGGCTGAAGAGAATGCGGTGAACAAGGTAGATGAACTCGATATCTCAATATCTGGCGTGGGGTTCTGCGCCAAGTGAAGAATAACGTTAGACTCACAGCTGAGGCAAGCAGGCTTTTCGATAAGTGAACATTGTTCATACACGCACCGACAAATATAATAAGTCATTATACAGCATGCATCCTTCAACGATCAAAGTGCACACGGATTTGGCAAGAAGTCGGTCAGCAGAGGTTGTTATCCCCTACACATCTTGAATTCAAAATAATAAGGGTGTTTGAGATATAGGGTGCGCGTAAATTTACCATGATATCACTTGTATACCATCAGAAAATTAGGATTGTTCGGGTTATTGCAATATAACGCTAACACAGTTGGTAGAGATAACTTTTGGTATGATAAAGCATCTGTGTCAGAAGCGAAACCTTGTCCAAAAAAATGTTATTATTATTTAACATATCAGTATGAACGACAATTCAACAATCAAGCTTTGAAGCCAACACTCTTGTGAATTTGACAGATTGATCGGAAAAACTTCATTCAATGTTGCACACTCACTGTATGATATAATTCTGCTTGCCGCTCATTATCTCACATTCATGGTCAATATCTGATTTTTCGTTCGTGAACAACAAATATTTTGGTTACTAATTTCCCCTACCTCTTGTTCTAGCCGATTGATAATTCAAGGGATATTGTTAATTTTAAAAAGCCTCAAAGGTTTGAAATGCTGACTCAACAATCCATACGTGATTTTGTATATAATAATTCTATATTAATTTGTCCCTCGAAATACGCGTACATGTATGAGGCTATCTTCTCTCATGGAACGTGTTAAAGTTAAATACATCCTCACATTACAGTTAGTTATAAAACCGATTCAATGCAGCATATAATGCTATAAACGGTGAACGTAGATCACACCATCAATTTGCCATCCCAATAAAATCAATAACAACTACTACTGCAAAGTTATTCAGACAACGTGTCAATGTGGGCGGGCATGGATGATATGACACTCAACATACAGAAAAATAAAATGCTCAGCTTTGGCAATAATGTTCAATATAAATATCGATCTTCACCTGATAACGTGACATGGAGTTCGTTGGAAAAAGGTGTTGTAGTATGGATTAATGAAAACTTGAATAACACGTAGCACTGACGGTATATATGTGGACAGACCAACAGATTGTTAGTTATCTATCGGCGATTATTTAGAAGAATTTAGTTGGTAACGTTTTCGAGGATAACGAACGTCAACCGCAGCCTAACGATAGAGCATGCAGGTGAGGTGATGGCTACGTGCATGTGACAAGTTATTGATCTATTTGATAAATTCTATCAGAAAGCCATAAGGTAAGTGAAGGTTCTACGCAATTTCCCGTACACCGTGGTGTTAAAAAGTATTAACTTTTTACCATAAATCCTCGATTCCTTGATTCCTTGCCCTTATTTTATTCAGCGTAATATTTCTAGAATACACGCTGGAAAAGTTGTTCTTTGCGTAAATAGATCAGTACTTATGTTCCAAAGGACCTATCAAATAGAAAGACGCATATAAAGTTAATTCCAGCTTGTTAAACACAAATATTACGAAAAAGAAAGAGTTTGCACGCTCAGTTAGCAAACAGTAATAATATGCTTAATTTAACTTAAATTGAACCATAATACAATCTTCCTCAGTGTGATAATATTTTGATTAATAGTTTGTTCATGAGTAGTTATAAAGTTAGAGATTTTATGTTTTTATGAAAATGGTGATATTGGACTTTATTGAAGATGTTTCCACTGCATAAAATCAAAAGTTTTTTTTATAGATCTGACTTAATTGATGATTTTAATTTTGTGATATTTCGTCGTATCGATGAAATTAATTTTAATTTTATCTAGTTGCTGTTAACGGCATAAAAATTTTTAAATATGTTTGATTAATTTTTAGATTAATTTTGTGTTTAATCTGTAGAGATTTTCTATCGGGTTGTATTAATTATGCTCATTTGCGAGTTTTCATATTTTGTTTTTCCTTTGCCTATTGCGGGCGTCGTTGCAAGCGCCTGTAGATCTCTGTCTTCGATAAAACTTTAGAGTGCTTATCAGTAGGAACCATAAAATTTGCACCGAGCACACGATTTATTCATAGGCTTCTCACATTCACATTCGTAGATTTATTAATAGATTATATGCGGGTGAAATGCTATGCTTTACAAAACCCACAAAATAGTACATCGGGTCGGATGGTAAAAATATAAATATACAGAATACTGTTAAACGTGAAAAACATAATTGTTCATGTTGACATCTAGTAATTTCTTGAAAATGTCAATAATTCCAGATTGTACAACCTGAGTAAACTGTTTCACAATTACAAATTACTAACGGGAAATACATATTCGCGGCAGTTAAACATGCTATGCTGTTGGTATAGTTCAGATTAGTAATCAAGTAGAAGTGTTATGGTAAATATGAAACAAACGACTGTAAGGATGATTTTTGTGATTAATGAATGTCCAAATGAGTATTAATGCTCCTCAATTACGTCTGTATTTAGCCGAATATTTTAAGTCTCTTTTCGTATGGATAATTAGATAGTCAGAAAGCGATTTTTTCCGTTCTGCGCTGTGAAGTTTCGAGTTTACTGAGTATATTTCTGCCAACCAAATATCACATGCCTGTATAGCATATTTGATATGAGGACGGATTTAGGTTGAAATCAATTTGCAGACAATGTTGGGGTCAAGCGAACAAAGGACTCTTTCATGGAGACCCAAGTTGCTTTAAGGTTTGCTGGAAGCCAGTCGACTTTGTATCGAGTTTCCAGTCTGATTGGATAACCACGCCTAATACGTTTTTGACGGAGGCGGGTTCAAAAACAGTACGACATAGATAATATTCTTCCTTAAAATTGCTGTTGAGCTGCATTGCGGAGCAATAATACTCATATCGTTGTGTAGGGATCTGGTCTAAACCATATCGTGATCACGTTTCTGGTTCCGAGTGTCGGCTGTGGAGTTTATCTCGCGACAAACTTTGCGTCAGCAGCGAAAATAAGCACCGACGTCTGCACGGCATTAGGCAAGTCGTTTACATATATATTATATATATTATTATATATTATATTATATATATTTAAAACAAGAGCGTTCCGTGGGCGTATTCTTGTGGGACAGCCAAATCGGATATTCCAATTTTGACTCTGAAGTAAATCTCACGGGATATCAACTCGACTCTTATGTGCCATTTTCACACAATTTGCCGGATCTACGTTCGGCAGGAGGAAAAAAACACCTTTTGTTGTTTCTCTGCTTGAAGTTGTATGTGCTCAAGTTCCCTATTTCTTAAAGTTGTATTTCGATCATAGTTGAAGTATTTTCTAAATATGTGACCCAAACCCATAAAATAATAGTGGCCTAGTAATAAAGATATGTCAATGCGATTACCATCACAAAGAAAACGACGGAAACACTTTTAATCCGGCGATGTAAGCAGAATATCATTTTGGACACGTTTAAATTTTTCCACGCTTATATTGACATGAATATTTGATATGTATTTAAGCGCAATTTTTTCATGTACAACACTGTTTTAGTTCGCGTAAAAGCGTGTTACACATTTGCGAAAACTGAGAAACGCTGAGGTTGAGAATACCACCCTCCGTTAAAACATTGGAACGCTGGAAACACTGATGAATGTTATGTTTTTGAGTGCTGCTTGCCCTGCTCTGGGCTAGAGAGAACCACAACCGTAACATAACTGATTAAATCAATATCAGATTGGCTGAACAGTGAGATCACATTATGCACTTGCGACCCATGATGATTGATAGTCGTTCGATATTGCACTCACTAACCAATAATACAGATGGAAAAGACAGAAGATTCCGAGTGTAGGAAGAGTCGCACGAGTGATGTTTTAACGATAAACAGTTGTTGAAAAATATAATAAGGAGAACATTAGTAAGATTTGAACGATGTGCAATACGTCAAGTTCGGTCAAATCGGACCTTCGCGGCAAGGGTATGTATTTACAGGACGAACGAGATGGAAGTGACACACTTTGGAGAAATGTTTGAGTTATTCGGGGCTATTAAGAGATATTTATAAGATATCTGTGTATTAATCTGTGTCGATGCGTAACACAAGATTGAACAACATCATATAAGGCGGGATACCTACGTCATGTTGGCATAATATATAAAAAGACCTATTCTATGGTGAGATGCAATCATCAAGTTATCCACTAGGGAGACCTAACTTGCGTTATAAAAACGTGTGGAGGCTTTGAAATTTTTTCTACGTGTTTTGAAGTATTTGTTCTTGATCGCTAACTTCGAAAGCATTTTCTAAAGCGTTATCTGCATGCCAGAGAAGACCAGCTACTGCTATGGGCTGCTAAACGCTTATCACGCCGTCAATGTGCAACTGTTGCCAATCGTAATGAGCGCAGCGGAAAAAATAGTTCCTCCTTGTCTGGAAGATTTTGACATTTAAAACATATTGAAACACAAAGCCGTCATACGAATTTGATGTGAATCCGTGGTTGCTATCGGATAAAGGCGACCGAAAGCAACTCAAGACATTGAAATATGAAATTTTAGTAGAAACTAAAGTCTATGGTAACCAAATTTCAGTCAACGGAAATAGTCTATTTCATAAAGTTTACTCCTTGTTTAATGCTTGGGCAGCCACTCGCTGGAATGGAGTACATCACAAAAAGATCTCGGAAACTTGGTGTCTGGCAGTTTGCAGAACAGCCTACAGTGCGAAGCCGTCTACAGCGTGCAGCTTGCTAGGTTTACTGAAACGCATTTTCGGACGTTTCCCACCAAACTCACTCGCGAAATTACTAAACACTTACATACATCTTGTCGTTGACTACGCTGTACAAGCTTAGACGCCATGGATAGAAAAAAACATCTAGCTCCTCGAACGATTATATCACAAGGCAACGAAAATGGTTACCGGATTGAATAATTTATCCTTTGAGCAGCGACTGGCCAGACTTGGACTGTGCACCCTCGAGCGCAGACGTACCCTACACGACCTCACTCTGACATATCGAATCATCTACGCGAAATCCCACCCTCTCAATCACCTCTTAAAGTTTCGTTACGTTGTCCCCACACGCAGCCACCCTTTGACCCTTCAAATCCCACACTCATAATTCAATTGTCGTCGTCACTTCTTCGCTGTTCGTGTATCCTTCTTGTGGAATAGCTTGCCGACAGATATTGTTACCTCAGCGAATGAGCACATCTTTAAACAAAGGTTACGAAACCTTATGTTGAGAACTGCTGCGTTGGCCCCTACTTATTGATGTCTATATTATTTTAACGCACGGAACTACCGTCCATCCAAAGATTCCCTTACCTCAGTCTGTGTTGCCATTGGTGATTCTTCCTTCTCCACCAATGAAGAACATGGATATGATCATACAAGTACCGATTGTTTCAATTTTTTATACGTATAGCCTATGGTACTGTACAGCCATTCGCTTTCTTAACCATAAATCTTGAATCTTGAATCTTGAATCTATTTGCTTTCGTTCGTGTAACATCCCACAATCCCGATGGAAATGACGATGTCGGTTGATTCCCCAAAACGACTTTTCAAAGCAGAAATCGTAGGCATAAAGTTGATCATTCTCTCTATCAACCTTTCTTAACTGGGTACTTACGATGAAAATGACATTCTGAAACAATAAAATTAATTGATGAACCTGCAATAATACTTCTGATTTTTGAATAATTTTACCAGATTTTTGTTATCTTGAATTAATTGCGGTCTGCACTGGTTGTTGCAATCAGATCAACAGCTGCTTACAAGTATTACTTTCTTTTGCACTTATCCACTGCTTTACCGCTCACTGAACATAATCTTACGTTCTGAACCTGATGAAGACAAACAGCCAGAAACCGGTAGTGATTTGTACGTGCGAAGATGTAGGAAACACATCACTTTTGTCATCCATGAGCGCCTTGAGTGCTTGACCACGAATCAATATGTGATTCTGTGTTTGAACATACTTGCTCGTTGTACGAACACTATGCAACAGTGACATTCAAGTATTACCTGGTTTACCATTTATCCACTGTTTCAAGGCTCGCTAAACCTAATTTTACTCTGTCCAGATGATGACGGAAAACAGCCGGAAACCGGTAGTAGGGTGTAAGTGCGATGGTGTGAGCAACACATTACTATGAGCGAAGTACGTTTGCCAAATTTCTTACTTTGACCACACACAACTAAATCAAAATTGTAGAAGGAACATAATCACAAAACGAAAAGGAATGTGAGCCTTTTGGACACGTTTTTCCTTCAGTCAAGTCAGCAGATGGAAGGTAGATAGGGATAAATAATTTCATATGTGCTTTCAGTAAATCAGACAAAATTGTTTCTGAGTTGAAAACAGCAAAATTATCGAACCAATGTTGAATTCAGAAAAACATATGTGAAAAGAAGCCAAATATGTTGATCGTGTGGTTGGTAGGTGGTATGATGAGGTGATCTTATGGTGGTTGTAACTGCATAAACAATGGACAGACAAGTTTGGAAGTCGCTTCTAATCAATCCAATACATTAACATAATTTTTAAAAGAAACTCGTTTGAGACGGCTCACACTCACTGCACGTACACAGGAACACAAAACTGGTTATTCACTGTTTGCAATATCGGGTGTTAATATCAGCAAGCCTTGAATCAGTGATAAAGCGGTAGATAAAAATTTAGATTCAGAAGTGATTGCAGATAACATGGGTAAATCTAACACTTGGAAGACCAATTCACACATTGGACCTGATTTCGAACGATGAAAACAATAAAAAATAAACAGTTAATTTGTATGGCTGCTTCTTAGTTACTGCATTACTCATTTCTGGCTGTAAACATTCATCAGGCGTGGATAGTAATATTGGGTACAGCGAATCTTGAAAAACTGGTGAAGTCATAAACTATGTTACAGCTAATAATACTAAAGACCGCGAGGACGTCAATGTTGTGCAGTGAAAGTAGAAAACACGATGGCTAGTTGACATGCACTCAGCAATTTATTGAGGTAAAAATCTCTACTGTATGACATTCAGTGCATAAAAATATGAACAATTATTTAAAGCACATTTGTATTGATATTTAGTAAAACGTTTTCATCCTATTCACATATTGGCACACTTTTACTCCTGCTCTGTGAGCCACATTGCGATGAGTGATTTGGTCAAATGATAGGCTGTGTATCTACATGACCGGAGATCCTTTGGATTTCATTCGGTTTTTCTAGGGGAAAGATCAATTAGAGGTGGTTGATAGAGAGATATTGCATAATCTGACTATCAACCTTGTTCTGATAAAACATCTCCGCTGGAGCCTAAACGAATCCCAAAATCAAAAAAATTATTAATCATTTTTTTAATGAAATTGACTTTAAAATATTTAAGCATTTGTGGATGAATATAAAACGTGTCATGTTTTTATGCAAATTGCAATTTTATTGATGGAGCCAATCAGTTCGTCGTGACAGTTGACTTTTGATGTCACTGATAAAGTCACTCATGAGTCTCTGAAACCAGTCCAGATCATTTCCTATTTTATTCATTTGGATTTTAACACCTTTTAGTTTCTTTTGAATACGATTTGATTTCCGGGATCTTTTCCTCATTTTATTAAAACGGCTCGGGCCCATCAGCCTTCTTTTCCGGTCATTGGTTTTCTGTTTTTTTTCCACGATGGACTCATTTTTGTTCGCTTCTTTTGGATCTAGAATGCATGGAAACGTATCAAAAGTGCTCATCCAAACAAACGCGATATTGTATTATTGTTACTACTTTAGTGATCATGTATTTATTTAGCCACTGAAGAAGTAAAACAAAATTAATTTTGAAATCAGGGTTGATCACATTGGTACCGTCAATTCGAGTTAAATAACAAGAAAAAAGTATCATACCGAGGACAGCATTGGAACACAATGGGATCCCAGCATATGTTTACACTGTTAGTCTTGCAATAGTGTGTTGTCGTGCAATCTTGTGATGTTCATGCACCATACTTCTAACTTCTTACTTAGTTAAACTTCAAAATCCAACGCAATGACATGGATGATATGACATTCAAAATACGAAAAAGTTAGATGCGACACGTTGGCATTAGATTTCCTTAGACATATCGATTGATAACCGAAAACTTGACATAAAGCTCGTCAGATAAATATCTTGGAGTGTGTATTAGTGAGAATCTGAAGAACATGGTTTACTCCCAGAAAATATATCAACATGCAAACAGATTTTTTTGAAGATTTTCGCTGGTAACATTAGCAAAGATAACCAACGTCTACATTTGCACCACGATGGATTATGCGGTAGATGTCTGGGCTCCTTGGTTGGTAAACTTTATTGCTCTCATTGATTAAATTTATCACAGAGCAACAATGATAGTGATTGGTCTTCTCAAAGTTCCGTATACCTAAAGATTGCAACGCTTGGCCTACATGACTTTACCAAGCGGTGGTTGCGAATCGATATTATTCTGACATACAGAATGGTGTCTACCGGAGGACATCCGCTGAAACACAAGTTTAATGTGTGTGATAGCAAAGGGACACGCGGAGATACCTTATGAATTTGCGTCCCAATTTCGCGTTTTAATTATCGTCGCCAAATTTTCGCCTACCCCACCATGTAGAGGACTCTCATTGCCTGTAGGTTTTTAAAGCAACCTTTGATTTAAACATGCAGATAATATTATTCGTAAGTTTTACGTTTTATATTGTCTATTCCTTTTGTATCATTATATTTTTTACATTCAAATTCATACCGTAATCCTTTGGTGTTATAAAGTATTAATTGTTTAACCATAAATCATTTAATCCTTGTATTTTTGAGTCCATCTTTTCTTTTTATGTAGAATCCTTCTGTTTCACTCTCTTTCGGCAAACGGAAACGTAGTGAAATACAGAGTTTCTTGGTTTCTTTCAAAATTTGATGGATTCAGTTCAGATTTTCGTTACGTCATGTGTAGGTTTGCAATGTGTATAAACGTCTTAGACCATTTAATAGAATAAAACTCAATCAAAGTAATCTAGAGCGTTTCTTGTCACACAGCTTAGAATCTGATACACTTCTATAAGAAAACTTGTAACGGATGATAAATATTGGGTAAACTGACAGCAAATTATTGAAATTCAATTCAACTCAAATTTGTATATCTCAAGTGAACAATTAACATTGGACGAAATGTTCTAACACCAAGCTCACAAAGTCGACAAATTTTCATATTATCGCCATTCTCTTGCGCGTATCTAGCCAAACAATCTGTAAAATTTTTAACCAATAGCTTCACTAGAATCAAAAGGAATAACTGGATTCTGGCGGCAAGAATTCTGTTTCGTACGTGCTAGAAAAGCAAAAAAACTGCATAAAGATCTTAAACAGCTATGCTGATTTGCATGCAATGTCATCCGACACCCCACTTATCGGGTAGGAACAGTAGGATTAGGATCGGCATGCATTAAACAGTGTAAGAAGTGTTAACGTGATAATGCATATGAGTATTTTGTTCATAAACGTCGGTTTAAACCCTTATAACATGTGTTCGGGCACATGTGAGTGAACAAGAGGGTCTGTTTTAAACGGACTGCAACGGCAATATCCACCGTGTTCCGCAATATCACTCACTACAACAAGCCATTTGGTAACTGCCAATTATTTCAGAATCTTCTATTTCGTGTTCCATGGAGCGACCGACCGACAAATCACATCTCTGAAAAGAAAGGAAGCACGGGGTTAATTTGAATGTGTTAAGCTAAACTACGAAACTGTAAAATATTGAATTAAATATATTGTGGTGCTCACATTCGCCGTATTTATACACAAAAACCGGATTCTTGATGTTTATTTTCATCAGGAAAAGACAGTAGGAACAGGTTCAGTGAAATATTTCATTCGTGCAGAATTTCAAAATAAGTATAATAAACATGAACATAACGATTTCCTGGTTCTTATTCTGGAAATATGGTGAATCATTCTCGAAACATTGCATTTGAGGAATGTTTAATACTAAAGGCAATCGTTCTAAGCTTCTTTTGATTGAAAAATAAATCCGTGACGCGTTTATATTCAAAATTGCTTGCATATCCTGATTTTACTGTCTTTGCATGAATAGTACAAACAGCACGATATGGGTCGTGTTGTGTGTGATGAGTTCAATCCCATGTGCACGTTCGCAAGCTCTTCGTTTTGAACATGTTGATCGGACTGAACGTTTCTAACAGTGGATTACAAGCGCTAATTGTTTAACATTTTCTACTGTTTCGAGACATGCGGATCTCGATAGTACTGTCGCTACCTGATGATATATTTGTGTGTGATAAAAAATGCGTGCAACATGGATCTACTTTAGCATAGATTGTTTATTTTATATTAAAATTGTTAGCGTGAACGGTTCCACTCAACAGACATTGGAAAACCAGCACCATCCAGCACAAGTGTAGAACAGTAAACCCTAAGGATCCGGCATACGCAACCGTGAACCCACAACCTATTGGCTGAGAAACAATGAAACGGAATAGTTGAGCTAATTATAAAACAGAAGTAGAACAATAACGCAAGTAGCTATTTAATGATGCGAAATTAATCAAAATCGGTGAAACAAGCACGAATTTGTTAAATTGAAGAAATTTCTGTCAGGTGTTTTTCATCAAGCTATACAATCCCCTCAGCTGTTAGCAAGGTGTTCTGCCGAATTACGAAACACTATGCGTATTTAAACACGCATGTTGTGAATGCATGGATGATATATGAAAGAAACGGGCACAAAACACCTCTATTAGTTTTCACTAGACAACATGTGTTCGCAAATTTGGCTACTTATGGCACTAAACGGAAGCTTTCTGAAACAACAGTTGCAGCATCCAAATCCTCATTGGATGTAACCAGGTACAATTATCAACAACATTGGACCACGAAAGGCGAATCTCAACACACAAGATACAAGTAATGTGTACACCGTGCAACACATATTCACAAGATCTGTAACATGAATCTCCATCCAGATTGTATAAAGGCATTCCATACCCCAAAATAAGTTAGATGTCGGCTCTAGGTGACATAGCAGCAGTTAATTGTTTGTATTATGCAACAAACGCATAATGTGTTTCACCACTGTCGAGTGGTCACAAAAGTAATTTGAACCAAAAACTGCACAAAAACTATAAACAATAATTATGGGCGGAAATAAGTCAATTAGACTAGTTTTAGTAAAGTGTGGTAGGCACCTACCAGATCTAGATTGAATGAGATCAAAGATATCCAACTATGCTGGGTATGAAAAGATCACTTATGTAATTTAATGTAATTTATATGCAACATCCAATTGCCTAAAATATTCACGTACCTCCTTTGTGTATGTAAACCGATTGCACGAAACGCTCTGACGGCATTGCAACTCGCATTGCAAAATTGCATCGTTCAGGTTGGAATCCGTTTGCGGAGGGTGCTTGTGGTTCTTGGTGATCTTCCACTGAAAGCTGTCACACATGCTCAGAAGCGAACGAAAAAGACTCAGGGCGAAACAATCCGAAGATTGTTCTGTTTGATCAGTTCCTCCCACCGAGAGAATACAGTATATCAAACTGAGCAAAACCAATCGTGACATTTTCGCATACATAGTGATTGTGATTTTAGCAGTGTTGAATACTTAAATACTGAATTATGGGATTGTGTGATGAAATCTCATTGGTTGTTAGCAAGTTGTTTCAAATAATTTGAATTTAGATGAATTTAGATGGTCCGAATTTAGGTAAATCATAGGCATTAGACATACTTTTAAAATCCGTTTCGATCACCTGGCGCTTGGTTCTGCGGATTCAGTAGGTCGTTAGAACGCAAATCTAACTCCATTGCAGTCGAGGCTAATGGAACCCCGTTAACCGTTATCTGCTGCTCCCCATGTTATAAACCGCAAAAGCGGAATGGAGTGTTCTCTCCATTGGTGCATTATAATGTACGCATTATGATGTATGTAAGTCAGTTCAAACTTAAGAACTAGCTCTTGCCCACCTTGCAAGTTCTCCCTCTCCTCGGCACCACCAGAACAGCTAGGCTGATACTATTGGACAACGATGCTGTCACAGAAGTTCGTAAGGCGAAGTTGATTGAAACTTCTAACTGCCTAACAGGAGTCTAACTCCGGATTTTTCTTCAAGGTTGACTACCAAAGCCTTTTCCATGATCGGATGTAGCCACAAGGCAGTGGAGGTTTAAGATAAGGGTTTTTCTTCACCTCTGTAGACATAAACGTACGAGCTCCAATTGCCCAAAGCATGCTGGTTATGAGGCGCCAGTCATCAGCCTTCGCCATTTCTCCTGTCAGTAGAAGCAGTTCCGCCGGGTCACAGAGGACCACGCGTGCAGTCCAGGTGCTGGACTTGGTTGTCAAAGGCCATACGAGACGCGTGTCATTCCCAAATGTTTGGAATTGGGAGATTATCCCCAACACCGCCCCGGTTTTGACAACCTTAGAACCTAAATATACATTAAACATCAGATTACTTTATGCTTCGGCGGTACAAACACAAACAGTAACAAAACACACACACTTTATGCTTTGCTTTACCAGGTGGACGCAGTAATACTTAGTCAAGTAAACATCGACGTAGTGTTTAATAGAATGAATTATAATGCGAAGCAACTGTCAAAAACGCATTGCTTAAAAACAAATGATTCGAGTGTTGAAACTTCATTTATTTTGTGATTATGTTTTTGAAGGTCATGTTTCCTGTTGAGCCTTAACGGTCGAGTGGGTCATATTCGGTACACATAATTCAATGGTATATGATAGGTTAAATTCGACACATCACTTTCGTTTGCCATGGGTATTGGAATCACCATACGTTCTGCTCTCGCTTAGTATGCGTTTGAGACGGCTAAGACATGCGGCGCGCCAGTTGTCACCAAACTTCGGAAGTGAGTTGACGCTTGGGAAATTTCGCTTCGTGCTTCATATATCTGCGTTCAATGGCTGAAAAACCTTGTAAGTATATACATTGATAATTTTTTGTTTTAATTATAGACATCATCTGAACACATTCAACGTATACACGAATGATGAAATATTTTTCTGTGCGAAATATGACTGTCACCATGTATGTTTCAAATATGTGACATCGGGCATGTGAACCTAGACAAGAGCGTGTCCAAAAAACGATAACCGGCACTTAAGTTCCCAAATCTCATCCAAATAATAAAGAATTATGAAGATTTTAATGTATTGATTCTTTTTCAAGTCTTAATCCAAGATTATTTTATGGCCACGAAAAACCTCGAAACTCGACTGAATATGCAAACATTACTACCCTCGACAGTGATCCTGAGCTTTCAGACAATGATGATGATGCTGGTGACCGATATACTGAGAAAATATCCCCCTCCGATGATCTCAGCGTTCCAAACATCGGTGCTAGCTTAAATATTGTGCAACATGTAGCAAAGAACATTCCTTACAATGATAACCATCTAGTATTTTTTGATAACTGGTTCACCTCTGTGCCTCATCTGCATTACTTGTCAGATGTAGGAATATTTTGTTGTGGCACAGTTAGACTGCCACGATTAGCTGGCTTACCAAAAAACATGGAGGATGACAAGCGCTTAATAAAAAAGGCAGAAGCTCCTTTGCGGAGAAAGAACTGGTAAAGGGAAATTCAAGTGTCACTCTGGTTTGCTGGTACGGCAACTAATTAGTCAATTTGGTGTCCACATTTGCCAGAGCAAATATTGTATGAACTGTCCGTAGATTTGATAAATCTACGAAGAGGTCCATTGAAGTACCTTGCCCTGATATAGTGGAACGATACGATAAGTCAATGGGTGGTGTAGATTTGGCAGACCATCTTCCTTCTTTGTATAGAATAAGCATGAAATCAAAGAAAGCTTATCACCGTCTGATCTATCACTTCATAGACATGGTTATAGTTAGTTCATGGCTTGTAATCGTGAAAACTGCGAGAGACATTTTCTTCCAAAAAAGATGTGCTCCAGCTTGCTTCCATCAAACTTGAGGTAACTTTCACCATTACCAAAGCTGAAAATATTTGCTTGCCTCCTAAATGTGGACGCCTATCTCTAAGAGGTGAAAATACTAGCAGCAAAAGAAGTTGTGGAGCCATATCCGACGATGTGAACGTGGAACAAATGGTACATGTGACTCGTGTCGAGAAAAAAAGAAACCGATGCAGGTTCAAAAACTGTCCTGGAAAGTCGAAGATATTCTGCACTAAATACAATATCCCCTTATGCTCAGACATGCATAAGAACTGTTTTGCGGCATTCCATGGGTCTTGATCACGACAACTGCATGAAGGAAATACATTATTTTCCATTCAACCTATTTTTCTACCTTATGTGTGTTTCACATTGAAAAAATTCAATTGAGAAATGTTTTTTTACCTTTTATGTCTCATATGACTATAACTGGCAATCAATGGAAAAATTGCCAGCACAGGACGATTGTACCGAATTTGTCCCAATTATATATTTTCCGTAATATATAAAAAACGAAAAATACTTTCTAGCCCCATATAAGGAGAGCAGTTTCATCACAAAAATGCAGGAGAAACAAATTATTTCAATGTAAATCATAATTCAGGCAGTTAATCGTTAGAAAGCCAATGTAAAACTGGTTTCAAAATTTGAACTTCTTGTGACCAGTGAAATGCAAAACTATGTTTCACAACCTTACTTTTGCCAAATTCACTACAAGGATTATGACTTTATGATCATTTTCAAAATTTAATTTGTAAAAGCTGAGAAAACATTGCATAAAAATCAACGGCTTGAGCCAGGCTAATAACTAAATCATTTTTGGCTGATGATACCTTCTTAGGCTATACATTTATTCTATTTTTAGCTGTTATTCATTATGCTTACGTGAAACTTAAGAATGATTCTTTACTTCGAAAAGTTTTTACAACAAGAAATCGACTAGTGATGTATTAAGTTTTATATCAATAAACCTCATATCGGAAACAGTTGATTCTCAAACGTTCTCAGTGATAAATATCTTATTATCTCACATCCCCTTACTCACACTAATCGTGAAATAGCCCCTAATGTATTCTAAGTACTATGCTCATAGCATAGACTTTAAGGAATACATGCTAACGACACTTATTGATTGGTCATTATTATTCTACTTGAGATTGGTCGAATTAATCAAATGACCTTGCCCAATCAGAAAATACAAAATGACGCAATTTCATGTGGTATTTTTATTGAAGCGCACTGCAAACAACTCGGAACATAGATGTAGAGTTTGAACCGGGTTGCTTTACAATTGTCCGATTCGAAATCCTTCAGGGCCAAATCTGATTTCTGTGTTGCGTCCAAGTTAGTCCTGTGATTTCCAGCTGAGTGAACAAAAAATTTCGGAGACATCTAAGTAGAATGTATGTTGTGAAACTCCCCAGTTTATTAATTATCTGATCATATGAAATAATCCATAATTGATATGTTTGTAAGTGAAACGATATCATTTTAGCCTAACTAGGCTTAGCCCATTACCCGGGGCAACACATTGACATTATTCAGTGTGTATTGTTGGAATGGAGTAGGTACGGGGGTTGTGAGCACACTCTGCAATTGACCAGAAACCAATTTCATGGTTTTGCATTTGAACACCGTGATTCTTTGTAAGAATCTTAGGTAACAGTATCTAGACAGCATGAAATAATTTAATAGTTATCTGTTGTTCGAAGCTCAATTAACCATATTAATTCTATATATATGAGACCGATCGAGAATACACTATGCGTTAATACATTTCAAGGAAGAGCTCCTTTAGGCTGTGCGACCGACTGTATCTAAAAATATAGTGCAAAGTTTGCCCAGATGTACACATTTGGCAAACGTCTGGAGAACATTGCACAAGGTTAAACAAACATGGAAAACGAATAGGAAAGTGACGCACAATTGCAGTGAATAACTAATTCGTGAGTTTTCCTTAGGAGAACACATGCTAGGCTTCAGTTACAGTGTGGATTCTGATGAAGTGGAGGTGATAAGACAGGGTGTGAAACACTATTACGAAAGACTTCATTCTGAGGAAGTTGAAATACAGAGGCTGGAGGGAATGCGGTGAACAAGGTAGATGAACTCGATATCTCAAAATCTGGCGTTGGGTTCTGCGCCAAGTAAAGAATAACGTAAAACACACAGGTGTGGCAAGCAGGCTTTTCGATAAGTGGACATTGTTCATACACGCACCGACAAATAAATTAAGTCATTATACAGCATGCATCCTTTAACGATTAACGTGCACACGAATTGGGCAAGGAGTCGGTCAGCAGAGGTTGTTATCACCTACACACCCCAAATTTAAAATAATAAGGGGTTTGACATATAGAGTGTGCGTCAATTTACCATGATATCGCTTGTCTACCATCGGTAAATTGAAGTTGGTCGGTTGAATGAAATTTAAACCTGAAACTAGTTAGGAGAGACAACCTTGGTCTACAATGAATCGGTGTCAGAAGCGATATCTTTTGAAAAATAGAATCCTAATGTTATTTTTACTTAGCAGCATGAACAAAATCAAGTAATCAAGCTTTGTGATTAACACTCTTGTGGATTTTACAGATTAATCGGAGAAATTTCAATCGATGTTGCACACCCATTGCATGATCTTATAAGGCTTACCGCTGATTCTCTTACATTCATGATCAATATCTGGTCTGTCGTTCGAATACCAAAAATCTTTTGGTTTCTAACTTTTCTTACCACTTGTTCTAGGCGAGTAATCATTCAAAGAATGGTGTTAATTTTTATACGCCATTGAGGTTTAAAAAAATTCTCAAACAATCCAAACGGGATTTTGTATATATTGAATTTTATATTAATTTGTCTCTTGAAATTCGGGTACATGGCTGAGAATAGTATCTATCATGAAACCTGCTAGAATTAAATGCCTCTTCACATTACAGTTAGTTATGAAACCGCATTATTGCATCAGATAATAATATAAACGGTGAACGTAGATCACAACCTCAGTGTGCCAACCCAATAAAATAAAAAACAACAACTGCTACTGCAAATATATTCTGACAACGTGTCGATGCGGGCAGTCATGAATGATATGACACTCAACATACAGAAAAATAAGACGCTCAGCTTCGGCAATAATGTTCATTATAAATATCGATTGTGACCTGATAACTAGACATGGAGTTCGTTGGAAAAAGATGTTGGATTATGGATTAATGGAAACTTGAATAACACGCTGCACTGACAGTATACATATCGACAGAGCAATGGATTGTTAGGTATGTATCGGAGATTATTTAGATGATTCTCGCTGGTAACGTTTTCAAAGATGACTAAGTTCTACCACCACCTTACGATGGAGTATGCGGTTGAGGTGAGAAATCCGTTGGTGTGAAAAGTTATTGATCTCTTTGATAAATTCTATCAGAAAGCAATAAACTAATTGATGGGTCTTCGCAATGATCCGTAAACCGTGGTGTTATGAAGTAATAACGTTTTACCATAACTTCTGGACTTCTTGATTCCTTGTCCTGATTTTGAAAGAATGCTCGCCGGAAATCTTGTTCTTGCGTAAATAGATCGGTACCTATGTTCCAAAAGACCTATCAGATGAAAAAAATTAAATTTAATTCAAGCTTGTTGAACACAAATATCACAAGGAGAAAAGAGATTTCGCACGCTCGGTTAGCAAATAGTAATAATATGCTTCATTCAAATAAAAAAACCATAATAAAATCTTTCTCAGGCTGATAATATTTCAAGTAATAGTTTGCTTATGAGTAGTCACGAAGTTACAGTTCGGTTCAGTTCAGTTCAGTTTGCACAGGAGTGTATGTGGCTAACGAACCAATCGAGCATCCAGATTTCTTTCGGTGGTATGCCACAGAAAAGCGTCCACACTTCATACAATATCTTCACAAATATCTTTTGGCATGAGAGTAATCTGGAATGCAACAGAAAACTCCCCTCACCAATAGGTGAAGAGAAACATTAGTGCTTTACAAAGGCAACATGAGGATGAAAACAACTATTTTCTTACGAATAAAAATCAGGAAATAATGAAGGCCACACAAATTCTAGTCAATTCTTACTACGCTTTCGCTGAAGAAGAACTTACGAACATTGGAAATGACATGTCGCTTGGCCAGTTTCAACGGGTGGCCTCGAGTACCCACACTTGGCGCAAGAGAGTACAATTCACTGGGATGAATAGTACTGAAACCGGACATGATTTTGAAGGTTTCAATCAAGTCCGCACGTAGCCTTCTCCTTTTTAGTGAGAAGAGCTTGAGACTCAGCAATCGTTCCTCATACGACTCACCCGATTGCACTACAATCATATGAGTGTCTAGAGGTTGAACACCTTCCAGCTTGGCAATATCTTTTTTCAAATAAGGTGACCATACTTGAACGCAATACTCGAGATGTGGTCACACGATCGCTTTGTATAATGGTATGGAAACCTCTGTGCACCTGCAGGATAAAACTGGCCGAAGGCGAAAAAGCTCTTTCCTAGAGCGTTGTGCAGCAGCTGCGCATTGATAAGCCCATTTAATGTCCCTTGAAACTTCTATACCTAAGTCACGAACTTTCGGCACCCCATTCATCTCAAGTATACCATCTGGTCCAGCAACCTCTAGCTCCTCAAAGACTTTGTACAAGAGGTAGCTTTTACTGAAGTTAGCTGGTAGATCCCATGTAGCAGATCACTTGATGACCTTTTTAATATCCTCAAGAAGATTCTGTTCATCCAGTGATCCGATAATGTTGACATCATCTGCAAAATTATAACTAAGTTTGTCTGCAAGCAATCTGTGGTATAACGTATCGAAGGCCTTGCAAAAGTCCTAGTAAAAAGCTTCAACTTGTTGGTATTTATCTAGCCGCATGGTGACCTCGTTAGGAAAACATAAGAGGTTTGTTACGCACGAATTCTCTTTAAGAAAGTCGTGCTGAGTAGAGTTCAGCAACGAGTAATTAACTGAAGGGCGAAAGATCCTATCCCTAATAAGTTTCTTCAGGATTTTCCATTGGATGCTAGTAAGACTTACAGGTCTGTACTTACAAACTGAGGATCGACTGCCACCTATATGTATCGATATCACATTAGCCAGCTTTCAAATACTCGGAATATATCCATGTTGCAATGATGCGTTAAACATACGACCCACAGGATCTGCTAGTATTAGCGCCAGGTACTTTATAATTTGAGGGTAAATGTCATCTGGGCAAGCAGATTTATGGGTGTTAGATGCTGCAAGAGCAAGTTTAACGTCATCATCAGTGAAAAATAACTCCACAAGTGGAGTAACGATATCAGGCCTTTTGATGACCGGCATGTTAGGCAAATCTGTTCGACGATCAAACCTCTGAACAGACTGAAAATGTGTGAGAAAAGCCGAATCCTTTTGTGAATCTGGAATTATTAAGTGTCTATTTTCATGCTGAATGTTGCTAATCCAATCGCGCGTTTTGCCTTTGGATTGGGCATAACTATAGTAACGCTTTGGGCACTGCTTTATATTGCGTGCCAACCGCGATTCAGAAACACATTTTGACTTGCGTTGGATTCCCACAGCCCTATTTCTGACCATTTTATACCTCGTCCAGTACCGTTGTGTATGAGAAGGTTTGTAATTTTTCCAGGCACGGTCACCCATTGTGATAACTCGTCTCATCGCAGGTATCCACCACTGTGGCTTGTTGCGTTGCTTGACGTGTACCAACGGTGCAAACCTATCTTGCATGGTAGACAGACAGTGCTGTATAAGCTGCCAGTTTGTTGATATATCATCATCTACATATTGAGACAAGATCTTTTTAGCTTCGTCTGAGACGACTTCCAAGATAGAAATTGCGCCCCAGTTTAGGAGAAGGTTTTTCTTACCTAAGTACTAGTTGGAATCTGACCACAATGTGATCAATTTTTCCTAATGGAGAGAGATAAACTACCTGTCGAACAATTTCTCCGCTTGATAACGAGATCCATGATCGAAGTTAAGCAGCCCTGGCTGATATCTTACGGGCTCATTGACATGTTGACTTATGGCATGCATATGAGTCTATTCGATGAAGTCCTCAGACATCTTATCAGATGAACAGCACTAGCTCAGCCAAGATTTATGTGGTAGGTTAAAATCGCCAAATATAAGAACCTGGGACACAAGCGTGTGCAGCAAACAGAGATTGCGAAGCATATAAGCACATGCTATTAACATTGATTGCTT